>CM060879.1:2532576-2653576 GCA_030737845.1 Acorus calamus | reverse complement strand
CTTGTAAATGAAGAATGAGAGGAAACAAATTTTCCAGCCCTACAAAGTAATCAAGAAAGGAAAATGTCACACTTAGTCAGCTAATGATGAACATACTCCAATCAATCAAATGCATAATTTTTATGATTTTCATATTAAAGTATATTTTGACATGTTATACATACTCTATTAGCGATTTCATATAATGTGAGACGTCGACAAGAATGACTGCAGAAATGACTGAATGTATCAATGTTTATCAAGAAAATACATGTTGCATTAAAAGAAACAAAGCTAGAATTAGAAATTTGAAACTCATACTGTCCAAGTAAAAGAATATGGTAGCAAGAAAATGAGGAAAAGCCAATTAGAGAACACTGATTTGCCAAAGAAACTACCAGATTTTGACCATCAGATCAATAATACAAACTCTATAATGGTTTTAATTGTCTACAATACCATCCTAATCTATTGCCTTGTCAAAGGTTCGGAGAAATCAACAATACCAGGAAATTTTGGAAGAGTTAAACCATAGAAACTATGACAAACAAAATCAACAATACTGGGATTAGATTCATGATCTCCATGACATCATTGATTAATGAGAGCTTAATGCTTATCTATACGCGTGTTAGACATTTTAGTGCATGATTTTTATTTATCAATTCACAATTTAAACAGGAATTATGCTTCCTGTTGAAATGTGATTTTGGGCTTATTCACCACTATTCTATCCTATCCCAACTTATTCCCCTACCCAGATAGGAGGTTATAGAACCCTTTTTTCTTTGGCTAATTTTCTTACCCACACAGAAGAAATAGCAACATTTGACCATTGAATCAATTGATTCTAAATTTAGAGTATCATCCATAGAGTTGCCAGTACTGATTTCTGAACCCCCAAATTAACAAAAACCCTAGAAACCCAATTTGATAAAAAAAAAAATCAATCTTCAACCAAAACACAAAACCACCCAATCTTAAACACCCTTTGAATCAAACAAGAAAACCCACATATTAGATCTCTCATAGAATTATTAAACAATGAATAAAAGAAATACATCATCAGAAACATGTACTTGAAGTCCAAAGCAAAAAACATTAATAGAACCAACAAAACAACATGAACAATCACAAACACAAAATAAAGCACTTGTTAAGAATTAACTTTCACTCATACAGGATTTAAGAAAACACACAAACCCTTCAAAGACAAAATTCTTCAGGCTTCTCCTCTCTGTCTGTCTGTCTTGTCTCGAAAGAGACCCTCTTCATGGGGTTTCTGTTCTTCTCGGATCCCCATAATACCCCTATTTTTCAATGAGTATCTCCCACACAGACCAGGCGAAATCCAAAACTCAATCAGTATATATTTTTTATTTAAAAAAATAGAAAGATATTATTTATATGTTTTAATGAAAAATATATATATCATTTTGAATTAAATAAATATAAAAAAATAAGGATGTATATATCCCATCTAACAATGCATGTGACTGTATTTTGAACTGTAAAAATGACTGAGTGTATATAGTGTTATTCCTAAAATATTTCTCCATATACTCAGTTAACACGGTATATATTTCATTAAAAAATTTTCACATTTTTTTATAAATTAATACATGTAACTCATTGTAGTATATATTTGATTTTTTCTATAAAAGCATATACCTAAGATATATAAATTTTAAACAGAGCGTTGCAACCCTATACATTATGATAGCGCAATATATATACATTAAGCTATCATAGTGTATGTGGTTCTATTATACTGTATGACGTAAATTTTTTTCTATTTTTTATAATAAAAAATATATTACTATATCTCAGTATATTCTTTATTTTGTTATATATGTAATTTAATGGAAGAATGTATATTTAATAAAAAAAACTCGATGAGGATTGTGGTTGGGACGACACAATTGCAGAAAACACGTCTAAACGTATATGGGCTGAAATGAAGATTGAAAAAAAGTTTTGCAATTAACATTTTTTTATGGGATTTTAGTTTTAAGTCCTTGTAAACTATAAGATTTAGCGATCGATCCATCACTTCTTCATATTTAGGTTTTAGTATCTACATTTAAATGATAATTTAGGAATAGGTCCCTCACAGGGACTAAAAAGAAAACTAAATAATTTAGGAATAAGTCACTCTCAGGGACTAAAAAGGAACATATCATTTAAATGTAAGGACTAAAACCTAAATATGAAGAAGTAAGAGATCAATAACTAAATCCTATAGTTTAGGGAGAGTTAAAACTCCTATAATTTATGGGGACTTAAAACTAAAAATTCATTTTTGTATTTCCACCCTTTCAAGGAGTTAGGATGTCTCAGTTTGCACCCATGTTTCAAATCTGTACATCACTCATTTGTTTGCAGTTTGAAGGTGGTTCCCCAATTAACTATATGCAAATGTATGTTTGATTAATATTTTTTATTTTTCAAAGAAAAATAAAATGTGCTGATTTATCCATGTAAATGCTTCACTTTCATAATAATATGTACTTTATTAGATAAATATATATGTTTTAAAATTAAAACAATTGAGGACTAACTGTAAATAAGGTTGAACATATCATTTTTCTTTTTGAGAAAATGTTATGTATAAATTTTTTTTAGCTCTATTTCTAGTCCACACATGTTTTGATTTATAAAAAATAGGGTTTTTTGCATATATACCCTGTTAGGTTTCTTGATTGCAGAAATACACCTGTTAAGTTCGGGTTCGCATTAATACCCCTGTTAAAACAATAAATAGTGCTTACGTACCCCTGTGATTAGTCTCCGTCGGGTGTAGTTAAAAAATGGCCGTTTTCCTCCGTTAAGTATAGGAAAAAGTCAATATTACCCTCTAAGTCCGTTAAGTGATGGGTTAATCTGGTCGGGTAGTGGGGTTTAGTTGGGGGTAGATAGGTAAAATACCAACTTATGGTTAGCAGATTAACCATGGTCAACCCCTGTTTACTAACAGTGAGTAACGGAGGGGTACGTAAGCACTATTTATTGTTTTAACAGGGGTATTAATGCAAACCCGAACCTAACAGGAGTATTTCTGCAATCAAGGAACCTAACAGGGGTATATATGCAAAAAACCCTAAAAAATAGTATACCTCATCTAATGAGCTAATGAGATATATGCTTTTATGAAAAGTGAAACATATACTTTAACAATTACATAGATGTATTTATAGAAAATGTGAATTTTTTCTCTAAAGCATAAGAAATAGTGCTAAGTTAATGGTGAAGAAAAACAAGATTTATGTGTTTGATTTCACAAGAAATTTGTATCTGAGGTGACATTTTACACCCTCGAATACTGGCTTGTTTTGTTCTTCTCTATTTCCTTTTACCTCATTCAGTGTTGTATTTCGAAATCTTTAGTGAAATCGGAGTAGCAATATCTACTTATTTTTCAAAAAAAAACATGTAGCAATTTTTTTAAAGATTACGGATTTGGATATTAATGTATATTAATCACAAGTGTTTTAATTTTAATTTTTTTGGTATACAAGGCCCTGAACAGAGCGACAGTCAACAAGAAAATTGACCTTGATTAATTCAGATTTCAGCAACGGACTAAATCTAGCGACGGACAGTATCCGTCATAGATAGATTTCACAAAACCTGTAGAATCTTATCCTCCAGCTTTTTTTTTTTATATCAAAATCTGTTTCTCCAAAAATTAAAAAAAAACCAAATAATCACTCATTCAACCCATTTGATCACAAATTGGACGCAATTTCATAAAACAAATTTTATAAACCAAATCATACATTAACAATTAAAAAAACTGTAACAATATAATACTCTCACTTAGAATAAATGTTCATCCTTTCTATACATACTTGATCCGTTTGGATAGAGATATAAGCTATTCTAGGGTTTATACCTATTACAGGAATTGTTGACTTTATTTATAGAATAAGAGATTTTGTGTTTGGTTATGTTTTCAATTATTCTCATTGGGAAACGTAATAATAAATGTTGGAGTTTTTGGTTGATAAAGAATAAGATGTAAAAAGTTAATTCGACATATGGGCCCCATTGATGTATAAGAGGTAATGACATGCCCTTATTCTAGTGGATGAATAACACAATTCCATTGGTGAACTTGGAATACAAATACCAACTTATTTTCTCCTAATTCTACATAACTATACCCCCTTATTCCCCCTAAAGACAACCATAAAATTTTAGCCTAAATGAACCAAGTTCATGAGCTTAAACGAGCATAACTTTATATTAATTTAATGTTCTGATTTTATAAAGGAGTTTAGTCAAGCTTTAACTAAGTTTTAATAACACAAACGAGTCGAATTTGAACATAAAATAAAACCCGATCTAGGTGCCGAGCCTAACCGAGCTTTTAAACTTGTTTAACTTGCTTATTTATCTAAATGAACGAGCTTAAACCGAGCCGAGCCCGAGCGACTTGGTTCGTTTACCAGCCCTAACGTTGACGTTGTGCGTGGATAAAAACTAGTATTATCCTAACATATTCTAAGGCATATAGTATACTATGAAAAAAATTTAAAAAAAAAATTCCTAGTAAATATTCAAAAATCCAACTCAGTTGTTTTTATAAATTTTATAGTATAATAATTAAATAAGATAAATATAGTTAAATCATTTTATATGACATAATGATGAATGATGAATAGAGACTTTTTTGGGTATATTTTTAAAGAAAGTTTGATTTGGATATTTTGTAACTTTATGATTTTTTTTTGGGGGTTATCTCTTATATTTTGTATATTTCCATTCTAAATATATTTATTATATTTTCAAAAAATAAAATTAAAAATGATAAATATAAATATTTCAGATAATTCCGAATTCATACTCGGATGTTGGGTTTTTTAGTTTCCACCCCCTGTAAAACAAGTGAATTATTGAAAACCCCTTACAATAAATGATTTTGTTATTAACCCCTTAAAAAATTAGGGATTTATAGTTTTAAATCTCCCTAAACTATAGGATTTAGCTAACGATCCCTCACTTCTTCATATTTAAGTTTTAGTCCCTACATTTAAATCCTGCTCTTGGACCTCCTACCTCGCCACCCTCCTCAACCACAAGCCGGACGCCTTCATCGCCATCTCTGGCCTCGCCCTCTTCAGCACCAAAGCCTCCTCCCGCTTCAACCTCATCACCACTGTCCTCCACCTCCTCATCATCGCCGCGGGCCTCACGCATGCGCGCGCCCAACCTCAACGCGCGCTTCGTGCCCTTCGGCGCGTGCGGCGTGTTCAAGGCGTCCGCACCCGAGGACCAAAACGCCCGTGCGCGCCACTGTCGCCATGGCGTTCGCGACCACCGTGTTCGCGTTCTTCACGGAGCTTGACGTGCTCTCTAACCTCCTATCAATATCGACGCTCTTCATATTCGCACTCGTCGCTATAGGGGTCCTTGTCCGTCACTATTACGTCTCCGGGGCGTGACGTCCGATGCGGACCGCAACAGGTTCTTGGTGTGCCTGGGCTTGATATTGGCATCGTCGGTGGTGATCGCGGCATATTGGGCGCTGTGCGAGAAGAGGTGGGTCGCGTATTGTGTGACGGTGCCCATTTGGTTTTTAGTGACGCTTGGGATGAAAGTGTCGATGAAGGAGGCGCGGCGGCCCGTGACTTGGGGGGTGCCGCTCGTGCCGTGGCTGCCGTCGGCGTCGATCGCGATCAACATATTCTTGCTCGGATCGATCGATGGGGTGTCGTTCATAAGGTTCACGGTGTGGAGCGCGGTGTTGCTCGTGTACTACTTCCTCTTTGGGTTGCATGCATCATACGATGCGGCCAAGGTGGTGACGACGGAGGCTGGTGGTGGTGCCAAGGCCTTGGAGGAAGGGAAAGACACCACCAGTAGTAAGAGTGGAATGCTAGAGGAAGGTCAATAGGTTGTTTGTTTTCTTGGGTGTAAATGTTGAATACTAAACCCCCGTTTGGAACGGGGATAGATTTTATTATATGGTATAGATTTATTCAAGCATAAATGAGTATAAATAGGGATAAAGTGATTTTGTGTTTGATTGTGTTTTGAATTATTCTTGTTGGTAAACGTAAGAATAAATGTTTTGTTGTTTGGGTAAAATGTGAATAAAGTATGATGAAGATTTATAAAAAGTAAAAAAAGAATGATAGTTGATTTGATAGGTGATTTATAAGTGGTGATGACAGTTGATTTGACAGTGGGCCCACATATTCTTTGGGTGGAATAACCTTGAATAACTTTAATTGTAGGGGTGATTGGAATACATATACCACTTTATCATTGTTTATTCTAGCATACTTTATTCGGGTTATCCGGGGTAAACAAACACACAATTTTTGTTATCCAGGATTATCCGAGTTTATCCGGGCTCTTATACCGGATCCAAACGGGGCTAAGGGTGTGTTTGCCTGAAATGGAAAGTGATCGAAAATGATTTACTATTTAAAAAGACTTGAATTTATGCCACATAAAATGGCAATTTTAAGGGAAAAATTCACATGACCCCTTGTACATTGTCCGAAATCCATATAACCCCTCACTTTTCTTGAAATCCACATAATCCCTGTTTAGAGGTGGAAAATGTTCTGTTTGGTTATACTGATTGAAAATATAGTATACAAAAAATCTTCTACGATGTGTTAAAGATGCGAAAAATCCCCCCCCCCCCCCCATCAAAGGTGCCTCCAAATCAAAGCTCTGTGAATCAAAAGGTCCAAAACTTTCCATTTGACACTGACTGATATTTGCTTTTTTTAGGTTATAGTTTGAAGATAGGATTCCATTATGATTCAACTTATATAGTTGTATAGCTCACCACTAGGCTTGTCAATCGGATCGGATATGCTCATATCCGTATCCGAATTGGATATTTAAAAAAATATCCGTATCCGATATCCGACGGATATTCTAAAACACATATCCGTATCTGATCCAAAAATCAGGATATGGATTCGGATAATATCTGAAATATGCGAACCAGATTAAAATATAAAGACTTTATAAAATCTTAAGTCCTAAAATGGTTAAATAGCTATCCATCAAAGACATAAAAACACAAATCCTAATATAGTTAAACAAGTATCCAACATGGTTAAATAGATTCGTGTTTTGCCCTAGATCATGAGCCATTGGATTTTCATCTAAGGGATGAAACTAATTCAACATATATAAATAAAATAATAGTTCGGATACGAATATTGTTTGGATCGGATATAGCCTATATCCAATCCGATGCGAAATTTTTTGGATACGGATACAAATTTTTTGATATAGGATATTTTCATGCATTTTCGGATACGGATTTGGATCGGATACAAATATTTTTTCGGATAATTGACAGGCTTACTCACCACGGATGGCTGAAAATACAGTATACCAAAAATCTCCTACAATATGTTAAAAAAATAAAAAATCTCATGTAAATGATAATTTTATCTCTCTAGATAGGATTTTATAATCTATTCCTATGAGTAAAATCGTTATAAAATTTGACATATTGTTTAAAACATGATAATTATCTTTTAGAATTATTCAGTGATATGTTTCATGTGAATGTCTTTACGTTTTGAAATTTAGATTTACATTTTGACTTTTTTTAAAAAATGAATTCGAGGGATATTGTTGGTTTTAGAGTTTCAAATGAGATATTTTTACAATATAAGGTTGGTGGAGGGTTATACATGTAAAATATTCATTTTTAGTTGTAACATTTCTCTTTTATATTTTATTTTAGATTTTATAAATAATTTATTTAACCGTTATTAAAATTTTCATTGTAACATTTATGTATATATAACATGATATATTATATCACATATAAAAAGATTAAAAAAATTGAACGTATTGATTGTGGGCAGTTAAATATATTTTATTTACACGCACGATTCGTGCGTGGATGAAGACTAGTTTTATTTTGTTTAATGGATTGAACAACAATTATTTTTCCATTCTGATTTTTATTTTGATAAATACGAATAAAAACAAATGTGTTTCAAATGTAGATATCTTGGAATGTGTTTCATTGGTTTATCATGTTCTTCGTCATGAATCAATTCACAGTCTCTTAAACATTTAACTTAGAAATTTTAAATGAAGAACTGAAGTCACTATTTTTAATCATTCAAAATATTTTAAAAGATACTCAAATCTCATAATATCAGGGGTCCTCCTAGTGAATGTTCCAACACTCTGTTTCCTTCTCATGTTAATCAATTTACACCAATATGTCTTTTAATCAAGCAAAATAAATTGCCATGTGTAAAAAATAATGCATATTTTATCACCAAAACTAAAAAATAAAAAATTAATGCATGTCTTGAGATACTGCTTAAGTTTATAATAAATTCTTCCCTCCACAGCACAACCATCCCAGTTGGAACAGTTCCTACTTCTTCTCTATCGTGATGTTCAGATTTTTTTTTTCCGGTAAACTAAAAGTGATGTTCAAATTTTTGTTGATTAGTTTGCGAACGACCTTCCAAACGATTGAGGAAATGTGGGAGGCGAGAAAAGCATTGAAGCGTAGCGGTGATTTCCCAAGTGATAATCCCGGCAGGAGCGTGGACAATCTCATGGACAATATGGAGGTCACGTAACGACGTGGTGTTCAACAGGGCGTAGGTCTATTAGGAGAATATGTGGGACATGCTCTGCGGGCTGATGAGGGATTGGGGTCGAGCCATTGCCAGGGTGGAGGATGTACGATTCCGAGAAGGGGGCATGCACATCACGTGGTGATCCGAGGGACAAAGTAGTGACCCCAACCAAGTTTTGGTTAAATATCTCTTCTAATCAAACATGCCCTGATGGGTACTGACCGTATTGTATGTTATGTTTTTTCTATCTCAGGTTTGATATGGTTTTTAGCTTTCATTCTATTCTCCCCCTGTTCAGAATTTATAATTCGAATTCAGAAATGAAATCGGGTAGCAAACATCTACCTTTCCTCAATTTTTTTTTGTTGACTAGTTCTTTGTTTAGGGAGTGTAGTTGGGTTTGATTTGGTATTTGGTTTCTAATTTTTTTTAAAACATTACTTGATTTGGATGTCTCTGATGATTATTTGTGATTTATATGATCAAGGATATTTCGTAGAAGTAGTATCGATCAGATTTTTTAAAATTAGAAATATGTATATATATACATCTGAAAAGTATAGCTCTCTGTTGGATCATTTTATAAATAACCTCCACGCTGAATTTGTTGAACATAAGTTTGCTGTCAAGAAGAATCATTAACAACATTAATGTGTTATGTAATTCTCAACTATTAGTGGATACTCTCGATTTTGTAGCCTTACAAATGTAGATTAGTCGGATCACATAGGGCTCGGATTCGTTGTTTCCTTGGGGAACAGGAAACAGGAAAACCACCCAATAACACTATGCCACATTTGCATTTAAACGGGGCACCAAACAGCGTAAAAAAAAAGTGTGCTAAAATTGCATTAAAGTCCTTGCACACCATTAAAAAAAGAGAGTAAAAATTGCATTGAAGTCCTTGCACACTATGAAAAACAACCACACAAGTCACACTAATAAGTATCCAAAATTAAATATTGGTATTCGGATTATTTTATTGGTATAAGTAAAAATTGCATTGAAGTCCTTGCACACTAATGTGAAGGTATCAATCCCTTGTTATTGGTTTAAGTTTTGAATTTTAAGTATACGTTTTTTTTCATCTTTGCATTAAGGATATCATGAACTAGAAGGCTAGAACTAGTAAATTTACGATAAAGGTGTTAATCTATTTTATTAGTTTTATTTCATCTATTGAGATCTTGGAGACTCTTGTGAAGATGTTAAGGTTTGAGCTTTTTTCTTTAAATCATTAAAAAAAATATCCGATCCTAATCCATATTCAAAAATTTAAAAAATTATTCGACATTCAAATTCCAAAAATCTGCATTTGTATATAAAATAAAACATTCGTATCCAAATTATTTTTGGATATGGAATCTTCAGATATTTTGAATCTATCCATATCTATTTAGATATGTTTCAAACATTTCATATAATTATGTGAATCTGAATCTTGATTTTTGAATCGGATATACTTGTTTTGAATATCCGTTGAGTATCACAAATATATATTTTTTCAAATATTTAGTTCATATATGGATATGGATATGAGCATATCTAATCCATATGCTAATGTTGATAGGATTACTTTGATGTTATTAATTAAGTGGTGGTTTTTTGTGTTTAAATTTCATTTGCAAATCAACCATTTATACATGGATAGAGTTTGAAGCTCATATAATTCTTTATACTATTTTTTTAGAAAAGAATCTTTTTTTAATTCAATAAATGGTGTGTTGGGTGAATCTACATGTCCAACAATAATTATGTTTTTATAAAATGTTTTTGTGTTATTTTTTATTCAATAAATGGTGTTATTTTTTTGTTTTTGATTCCACGAGATCTTGTTAGATGTTTGAGAATTGACATAGGACTTGTGGTTATTTTTTTATAGTGTGCAAGGACTTCAAAGCAATTTTTACTCTCTTTTTTTGATAGTGTGCAAGGACTTCAAAGCAATTTTAACACACTTGTTTTGACGCTATTTGGTGCCCTGTTTAAATGCAAACGTGGCGCATTATTATTGGGTGGTTTCCCTGTTTCCTGTTCCTCAAGGAAACAGCAGATCCGAGCCCGATCACATAATATGTGTTTCTCATTTGTTTGTGTTATTATTTTATCTTCTATTTGTCTTGTTGACTTCCGCTATGCACAACATCCATGAGTGTATGAATCGATATGATATGGAAAATGATAAGGATAATCACAATTCATACTTTCAATTCTCTTTCACACACGATATATATACATCACAATGAATATTCATTGAATGTATATTTTAAAAAAATATTCAATGGGGATGGTCATAATCACATAACATAATATAAGTGCAATTTACAAGTACAATTCATAATTGCAAGTAAGTAAAAAGTATCATAAGCAACATATACTAAATAGATGGAGACTCAACAAACAAAATCATATATTATTCCGAACTCCCAAATGTTTAATATTCAGATAAGGGGACACATGTCAGCTTTTAATTAAGGTCAGATATGCATGCACTAATGACATCCCAACCTATAAATCTGATAGATAAATACTAAGATCGAGGGTGATGATAGGGATACATAGTAAAGAAGGTCATGATGATCATGATGGTCATGACAAGCATAAATGAAATGGTCTTGGTGAAATAGTTATAAATCAACAAGGCCCGCCACTTGTTTCGCCTCAACATGCAAAATCTGGTTACTCCATCACACACATCTGAAAGGTAGTTTTTCCTAAGATTACAAGTAACCTCTCTGTTAATCTGTTTGAACAATTGTGTCGCCTCTTCTTTGCTGCTCAACCAGTTCAATATAATCTCCTTCTGTTGTAAAATCAAGATGTCCTGGGGGCTGTTTAAAAGGAAATCCATGAAGAGCAGGTGGAATGTTACATGATATCTAGTGTTGGGATAGCACTGTTCGAAAGCGATGAGGTTGCGGAGTTTGGATTCGCTACCTTCATAAAGTGCAAGAGTTGGAATCTCCATTAGTCCGTCGCGGAAAGTCACGCCTAAGAACGAAGTCGCATTCTTCTTTACCTTGAACTTCACTCCTGCCTCTTTGAGTTCTGTGGTGGTTGGAATCCATACTGGGGCTGTGCTTGTTCTTGATGTTGATGAAGTAGCTACCCTACTGAACAGAGGAAGTAAATGACCACACTGTATTGCTTTTCCAAGGACATTATTCACCTTTTTCTTATTCTTGTTCTTGGCCATGATTGGGTTCTTGGATCTTCTAGGTTGAGTGACAGGAGAAATACTACTTATATAGAAAAGATGAAGCAAATGACAGACTTCGACGCTATCAGGTACACTCGGGGGTGAATCCCTTTTCCCGAGGTACTCAAATTCCATTAAACTGATCGCAAGCTCTTCCGGGGAACGGTCTAATTTATTACGTGGAGTAGCTATGAATATTTAAAAGAGTACTTTGATCACGGAAAATGGGATTTGATTTTCCAGCAAAAGGAAATCTTTAGTCACAACTCCCCAAATAAATATAGGATCTACTGAGCCGCCGCCGTTGATCTCCGATCCCTCGACCTCGAAGCACAAATCATCAATCTGGCACGCTAGCAAGAAAACGATGAAACACCCATCAAGAAGCATCATCTCGACAAAATCTGTGCTGGACATGTCAATATAGTCTGAGTAACAACTCAGCGCACGTACTTCTAACTTCTGCATCTCTTCGCGGCTTCTCTGTAGACTGTTTTCCCTGTTATTATTGGAGAGGAGGAGATGAAGAAAGCGCCACTTGTTCACCTCCATCATCTTCAAGTGTGTCTTCCCGCGGTGGTATGGACCCAGGGACACGAATCTGGGCTCATAAGGGCTATTGTGTACTAAATTTGGATCATGGAATTTGAAATTGTACCACTGGATGTTATGGGGGACTCTGAAGATGGAGCATGGCTCTTCTTGGCTCCAGTGGATGCAGTGGGCATCCTTCATTCTCCTCCTCATGGATCCCTCCCAATCTTCATCCCTTGTCCTTCCTCTACACTCCGATGATTTTTCGTAGAAATTAACAAAAAACATAATATCAAGTCTAAGGATGATAAAAATCCTATCATATCTATTATGAGTGCTGCTACACATTTTTTTCCAGTCTTATATACGTCGATAGAAGATTATCGAAGCATATACTCACATTAACGAGGTATGTACATGCAACGATAGAAATTTTTTAGATTTTTCATAAATATATCCATGCAATTCATTAGAGCATATATTTCAAATTTTTTTATTTATAAAAACATGTATTTCATTAGATGAAGTATACTATTTTTAAAAAATTCAAAGTTGGAAAAGAAGCATTACCTTAGAGCCACTTCAACTGATCCATCAACTGAACGGTTTGCTTGCAGTGAAGCTGAACCCATCTCCCCAAGGTTGTTCATTTCTCTCACACCTTTCTTGGAATTCAATTGGCCTTTTGAAATAGTTATATAGAGTGAAGATTAATGTCTTCTACTAGTGTGAAAAAGATTTTTTAAGTGGGTGGACGTCCCCATTATTGAAAACTCAACAAGTGTGACGCTCTTGGATCTGTTAAAAGAGACAGCGCGGTCGATCTGGGCAACAATTTTCATGTGGAAATTAAATGATAAACTGCATAGAATAAGAGCCTCAAAGTGTCACATCATTGATTAGATCCCCACACCAAAATGGATCCCAAAGGCATTCACACACACACACACACACAAAATAACATAGAAAAGAAATTTTGCTGAGGAAGGACATGGGAATCATTGTTTTTGGGGAGTCACGACATGCGAGAAAGACCGGCCGAAAACAAAAAATGACAAGGATATTTTGTGTTATTGGTTGACTTTGTGCATCTGCATCACCCATTTACAGAATGTCTTTTCTTTGTTTAAATTTTTTTTTGGATATGAACGGTAGGTACTCGTCTTAATATAATAAGGGTCAAGAGTTCAAAGAAAAAAATAAAACAAAGCAAACAAGATATAGCTCATAAAAACTAAGTAGAATAAATATCTAAGATGACCAAAGACCTCTAAGAAAATACAGGTCTATTAGCTTGGAAACTAACTCCAATATTTTTCCCATAAAATCTTTGGCCCCCGAAATTGACATGATCACTGGACACTCATATTGACCAAACCAAAGCGGGGCCAGCAAGCAACTGTGACACTTTGACCTTCACAGACCGATCTTCCGCCCTCCTCTGTTCAGCCTTCTACTTGCCCACCAAGTCCCCCAAGTATTTGTGTAGGGTGTTAATACACAAGTATAGATTAATAATGAGTTCCTTTTTCATCCCTGCTTTGCATATCAAGCAGAACTGGCCTTTGACATTAGATGATTTATATGACATCTTATATTAATTTCTAAAATAGGACCCCCAAATGAATTCGCACTCAATAAAAAATATATTTGGTCAGCATCATCAGAAAAAAAAAATTGAAGAGTTTTTAAACTTAATCCTAAAAAAAGGAAAAAAGTTAAAAAAAAACATAATCTATAAGTTAACACATGATCCAAAAAAGAAAATTTATCAAATTTTTAATGAATAAAAATAATAATAAAATTATTTGGATTTGTCTTCATTTATTGATTTGCTAAAAAATAATAGTTTTTATAAAAAAAGCATCAAAATTAAATTCCTATAAAATAAATAAATTACACTAAAAGAAGTCTCAAAAAATTGACATATATAGCATGACATGTTATGGGATTTTAGACCTTCACTGAAAAAGTATCATGAGAAACACATACCATAGTTCTTGATGTTGAAGAAGTAGCTACCCTACTGAACAGAGGAAGTAAATGACCACAGCATATTGCTTTGCCACGGACATTATTCACCTTGTTCTTGGCCATGATTGGGTTCTTGGATCTTCTAGGTTGAGTGATAGGAGGAATACTAGTTATATAGAAAAGATGAAGCAAATGACGGACTTCGACGCCATCGGGTACATTCGGGGGTGAATCCCTTTTCCCCAGGTACTCAAATCCATCAAACTAATCGCAAGCTCTTCTGGAGGACGGTCTACTTTATTATGTGGAGTAGCTATGAATATTTCAAAGAGTACTTTGACCACGAAAAATGGGATCTAATTTTCCAGCAAATGAAAACCTTTAGTCACTGCTCCCCAAATAAGTATAGGATCTATTGAGCTGCCGCCATCGATCTCCAATCCCTCGACCTCGAAGCACAAATCATCGATCTAGCACGCTAGCAAGAAAATTATGAAGCAACCATCAAGAAGCAACATAGATCTCCAGCTCACCGGTTCTCCCGATTGTGTAAACACAGATCCTGTCATAGACCGTCGCTTGTCCAAGTCACCTTCATATTCTGAATCCACATATCCACTAATTTGAAATCCACTAGTCTTATGAAACTCCAGTTCTACATCACCTCGAATATACCTCATGATCCATTTCACTGCCTGCTAGTATTCCTTTCCAGGATTCCCCATGTATTTGCTCACCACACTGACTGCCTGTGAAATATCGGGCCGAGTGTATACCATTGCATACATTAGGCTACCAACGGCACTCGCATAAGGAACATGAGCCATGTACTCACGCTCCTCATTCGTCAATGGAGACATATTGGCCGAGAGACGAAAGTGAGCGGCCAATGGTGTACTTGTCGCCTTAGAAGTTTTCATACCGTATCTTGAAAGAACCTTCTCAAGATAACTCTTCTGTGCTAAGCGTAACTGACCTTTCTGTCTCTTCCTATGTATCTCCATCCCTAAGATCTTTTTTCCAGAACCAAGATCCTTCATCTCAAATTCCTGACTGAGTTGAGACTTCACCTTATTGATCTCCACCTTGTTCGAAGCAGCAATGAGCATATCATCAACATATAAGAGCAAATAAATAAATGAACCAACCTCGAGTCTTCTGAAGTAGGCGCAGCTGTCGTACTCGCTCCTCGTGTATCCTTGGTTCATCATAAATGTGTCAAACCTCTTGTACCACTGCATTGGCGATTACTTCAGTCCGTACAATGACATCTTCAGTTTGCACACTAGGTTCTCCTTTCCAGCAACTGTAAACCCCTCGGGCTGATTCATGACGATTTCCTCATCCAGATCACCATGTAGAAACACCGTTTTGACATCGAGTTGCTCAAGCTCCAAGTCAAACTGTACCACAATGCATAACAAAACATGGATGGAAGTATGTTTAACAACAGGTGAAAATACCTCATTGTAGTCTATCCCTTACTTTTGAGCGTAGCCCTTGGCTACCAACCGCGCCTTGTACCTTGTGCCGCTACATTCTGGAGAGTCTTCCTTCTTCTTGTACACCCACTTGCACACCTATGGCTCGCTTCCCCTTATGTAGTTCTGCAAGTACCTAAGTCTGGTTCTTGTGAAGAGAATTTATCTCCTCTGCCATGGCTATTTTCCATTCCCTACAAAAGGAGTTTTTTGCTGCTTCTCTGAATGAGGACGGTTCATCACCATCGATGGTTAGTGCGTACACCACCATGTCCTCGAACCCATATCGAATAGGTGCCCGATGTGTCATTCTGGATCTGCCTTCCACTAAGGATTGCTGCTGTGGTTATTGCTATTCCTAAACATCTTCGTCAACCTCCACTGGCGGGCCTGTGGGAGCTTCCAACTCAACCTCAATAGCATCTTCCATCATCCCTCTAAAGAATCACTCTGCTTACTAGAAGTTTGTAAAGCAGACTCATCAAGTGTAACATCTCTGCTGATCACGATCTCGTGTTCCTCAGGACAGCATAGCCGGTATCTCTTAACGCCCTCTGCGTAGCCCAAGAAGATAACTTCTTTGCCCATTGATCAATCTTACTTTCTCTGATGTGAAAGTAAGCGGGGCATCAAAAGACCCTCAACGCACTGTAATTTGCAGGCTTCCCCAACCACTTCTCAATAGGAGTCTTGCACTCTATAGCTGTCAATGGAGATCTATTCACAAGATAGCATGCCGTGTTGGCCGCTTCAGCCCAAAGCTCTCTACCCAAACTTGCGTTGGATATCATGCATCTTGCCCGTTCAAGTAGGGTCCTGTTCATCCGCTCTGCCACTCTATTTTGTTGGGGGTGTGTTATTCACCGTGAAATGTTTGGCAATACCGTTGACCTTACAAAACTCCAAGAAAGGTCCATAGGTGTATTCCCCACCATTGTCAGTTCTCAACCGCCTGACCTTCCTTCCCGTTTGATTTTCCAACAACGCCTTCCACTTCTTGAAGATCGCAAACACCTCATCCTTACCTTTCATCATATAAATCCGTACATAACGAGAATAATTATCAATAAAAGTGACAAAGTACCTTGCTCCGCCTTTTGATGGAACCTTCGATGGACCCCATACATCCGAATGGATGTAATCTAGATGCCCTTGGCCGTGTGAATTGATGTGCTGAATTTGACTCTACATTGCTTGCCGAAGATGTAATGTTTAATGAAGTCAATCTTCTCAGCCTTCACACCCTTCAACAAGCCTTGCTTGCTTAGCTCCGACATCCCTCTCTCGCTCATATGCCCAAGATGCATATGCCACAACTGTGTAAGCGAGAGGTCACTGTCGCTTGATGTAGACACCACAGCTCCACCAGTCACAGTACACCCCAAGAGAATATATAAGTTGCCAATCCGGTTGGCTTTCATTACCACCAAGGCGCCACGAACCACCTTCAAGACTCCACCATAGGCTGAGAATTTATACCCATTAGAGTCTAAGATGCCAAGGGAATAAGGTTCTTCTTCATCTCTGAAACATGCCGCACCTCTGTCAATGTTCTCACGACCCCATCATGCATCTTCACCTTGATCGAACCCTTGCCGAATGTTTTACAGGCCATGCTGTTGCCCATCAAAATAGAACCACCATCGACCTCCTGATAAGAGATGAACCAGTTTCGAATGGAACACATGTGATAGGAGCACCCCGAGTCTAGGATCCACACATCTTTGGATTGTGTTTCAAAAAAAAAAGACAAGACGTTCTCCGCATCATCAGAACCAGATTCAGCTGTGCTAGCCTCCTCAATCGCCTTTCCCTTATTGTCCCGATTTAATTCAGGACAATTATTTCTCATGTGCCCTTTCTTCTGACAATTATAGCATCTGATCTCCCGCTTCCTGTACTTGGATCTGGATTTATTCCTTCCAAATTCCCTCTCATCCGTTCTTCCTCTAACAAACAGACCATCCGCCTGTGGGTCACTATCAGAATCCGTCTTTCTTATCTCATGCGATAAAAGCACCGCCGTGACGGTCTCCAATTCAATAGTGTCCTTCCCATAGAACAACGTCGTCATGAGATGCTCAAGGGAATTAGGAAAAGAACATAAGAGCATTAGAGCTTGATCTTCATTAGACATCTTTTCATCTATTTTTTTCTAGTTCAGAAACTAGTATACTAAACAAATTAAGATGTTCTGCAATAGACGTACCTTCTTTCATCCGCAGTGTATAGAGTTGTCTCTTCAAGTACAGACAATCAGTCAGGGACTTCGTCATGTACAGACACTCAGCTTCAACCAGATCGCCGCCGCAGACTTCTCCGTCGATACGTTGTGTAAGATATCCTTTGCCGGACACAAACGAATGGCACTACAAGTTTGAAGGTCAAAGTCATCCCAATCATCATCCTTTATAGAACTCGGCTTTTTCTCCTTCCCGTCTAACGCCTTGTGGAGAGCTTGTTGGATCAAGATATTCTTAACTTAGACTTACCAGAGTCCGAAGTTAATCTTTTCGTCAAACTTCTCAACATCGAACCTCGCGTTCTAAACCCTTGTCATCTTTGAATTTTTCTTAAATGAACAAAACCCTAGAATTTAAAAAAATTCTAGATCCACTCAAAAATAAATCCTAGATCTGAGCAGTGGAACCTCAGATCTAATCAAAGAACCTCTAGATCTCACCAAGGGGAAACCCTAGGATTTAAAAACCCTAGGCTCAGATACTAATTTGTTGTGAAAAACCTTTCCAAATAGATTTAAGTTTGAGGGTTTGAGAGAGAAGAAGAAAAAATTAAACAAGCAATCATACAGAAGACAAATAATTTACGTGGTTCGGCAAATTGTTTACATCCACGGGTGGTAGTGATGATTTTATTGAGAATAATTGTCTATGTGTCTCACTATATTTTGTTTTCTTCAAGAACTTATATAGAGAAAACAAAAGGCCTAAAGAGGAAACAAAATACATTTAAAAATAAATAGATTTAGAAGTCTCAAGAATCTTAGAGGCAGATTTCACAATCTCCAGAATCTTAGAAATATATTTTGCAATCAAAATATATTTATCAATCTCTAAATATATTTCCACCATGATTTCAACTTTGGGCCATAAAAACTACAAAAGCCACTTCAACTGGTCCATCAACTTAACGGTTGGCTTGCAGGGAAGCTGAACCCATCTCCCCAAGGTTGTTCATTTCTCTCACACCTTTCTTAGAATTCAATTGACCTTTTGAGATAGTTATATAAAGTAAAGATTAATGTCTTCTAGTGTCAAAAAGATTTTTTAAGTGGGTGGACGTCCACATTATTGAAAACTCAACAAGTGTGATGCTTTTGGATGTGTTTTGAGACAGGGCGGTCGATGTGGGCAACGATTTTCATGTGGACATTGATAAACTTTATAAAATAAGAACCCCAAGTGTCACATCATTGATTTGATCCCCACCTAAATAGTCCCAAATGCATTTCACACATAAAAAAACAAATAAAAAAAGAAATTGTGCTGACGACATGGGAATCGTTGTTTTTACGGAGTCGGGGAATGCGAGGAAGACCGGTCGAAAACAATAAATGACAAGGTTATTTTGTGCTATTGGTTGACTTTGTGCATCTGCATCACCCATTTACATAATGTCTTTTCTTTGTTTAAAATTTTTTTGGATATGAATGGTAGGCACTCGTCTTAATATAATAATGATCAAAAGCTCAAAGATAAAAATAAAACAAAACAAGCAAGATATAGCTCATGAAAACTAAATAGAAGAGATATTTATCAGCTCCCACAAGCAAGCTAAGATGACCAAAGACTTTAAGAAAATACAAGTCTATTAGCTTAAAAACTAACTCCAATATTTTCCCCGTAAAATCTTTGGCCCCTGGAAATGACAAGATCACTGCACACCCATATTGACCAAACCAAAGCGGGGGCAGCAAGTAACTGCGACACTTTGACCTTCACAGACCGATCTCCCACCCCCCTCATTTGCTGTTCAGCCGACTACATGCCCTCCAAGTCCACCTATGTTTTTTTATTGTATTTTGAATTATCTAATTGAGAAACGTAATAATAAAAATTTTGTTGTTTGAATAAAATGTGAATAAAGTGTCAATAAGAATTTATAAAAGGTAAAAAAATGATGACAGTTGATTTATAAGAGGTGGTAACCGTTGATTTAACAGTGAACTCACATATTCTTTTTATTTGAATAACCTAGAATAACTTAATTCTAATGAGTGGATGGAATCCATATACCACTTTTAACTAATTAATTTTGACATATAGATTCTCATTTATTCTAGTCATCCAAACATCCATAATAAGCCTATCCCGACTAATTTCAATTTATTCCAGGCTTATTCTCAAGTCAATTCTAGGCTAAAAGTTTGGTTAAATTGTGGACTAGGATAAGAAAGGTAGACAATCGAAACTCTCCCCTGTTTGGATAGAGAATCAAGTTATTATGAGTTTTATAACTATTCTAGTATAAATAAGAATGAAGTGATTTTGTGTTTAGTTGTGTTTTAAATTATTCTCATTAGAAAACATAATAACAAAAAATTTGTTATTTGGATGAAAAATAAATAAGGTGTGGATAAAAATTTATAAAAAGTGAAAAAACAATGATAGTTGATTTGATAGATTTTGTGACAGTTGATTTGACAATAGACTCACATATTTTTTTGGGTTGAATAACTTAATTTTAGGGTTTGGTTGGAATTCATATATACCATTTTATAACAGTTTATTCTGACATAAGTTATACCAGAGTATTCATTACATCCAAACAACCAAAATGCACTATCCCATTTTATTCAAGCTTATCCGTTCATTATTTGGTGTGTAAAAGGTTGTGTCATTTAATATAATTTAATATATATTTAATTTAATTAAGGACAAATATTAAAAAAATATTTAAAAATTAAAAATACACAAATCAGTTAATTTTTAAATCATACCCAAAAAAATGCTATTTCACAATTTTCTAATTTCTTTGCCTTTGATCTACAGGGAAGCCAACGTGCAGTGATGTTATCATATGGCAGTGGCCTAGCTTCTTCAATGTTCTCATTTAAGTTTCAGGACAGTCAACATCCATTTACCTTAACATTGCTAGCGTGTTGAACATCTCCAGCAAATTGGAGTCCAGACACGTGGGAGGTTACTATTATAATTTTTGAACGGTTATTTGGATCATGTTTTTTAAAAAATAATTATAATTATTATTTTTCTAAAACTGTAATCTTTATAAAATATATGATCAATTTTTTTAATAAATTGTGATATTTGATACTATAAAGAGCATTTAAATATGTGATCGGTTAATAAATGTTTGATGACGATTAATTCAAAACGTAATTGTTTCATAAATAAAAAATCACGTTTTAATTGAAAATACGGTTGTTTCTTAAATAAAAGATCAATTTTTAAGTGAAAGCGTGATAGTGGTCTAAGTAAAAAAAAAAAAGCCTAATGTGGTCCCAAAATAAAATCCTATTTGACCCACACATTACTCTCTCACGACCCCACCTTCTCTGCCGATCTAGCCGCCGCCGACTCCAACCCCTCCACGGACGACTCAGCCGCCGCTGCCGCTGTCGCTTCCCCCTCCCATTCATCCTCCGTCAGCACCGCCGCCATTGCCGTCCCTTCCCCGTTTGTCGACGACTGAGCCAGGTAAGTCTCTCGCTCTTTCTCTGCATCTCTCCCTCTCCACGGGCCTCGCCAGCTCCAATCGATCCTTTTTTTGAACATATTTGATTTGTATCTTTGAACTAGTGGGTATGGTTTCAGGTCTAGTTGAAGGTCTATATTGAGATGAAGATTCCTGTTAATAGATCTTTTGGGGGTGGGTATGCACAATAACATGATCTACTAATGGATCAACAGACCTTTTAATTTTTCTTCTAAAAAATAAAAATAAAAAATTACAACATACACTCCACAAAGGAATGACAGGAATAACAGTGGGTGCATAAAGAGTTCTAGATTTTTGCTTAAAAGAGAGAAACCTGCTTTAAATTTAGAGATGGTTAAGTGTGTAAAAACTGGATACTTGATTTGATTTGTGCAATTGGTTAATTTATACGTGTTTGTGTGTATCTTTCAGCCTACGCAATTTATTCATGCTTCATTTGAATTTTATATTAGGGGAGTCACTTGGTCATTAAAAAAATGTTGGTAGTGTGATTGATATTAAAAAAATGTTCATTGTGTGGGGGCCTCCCAAAATTCAATGCATAGTCTTTTGAGTGTGTTCGTCTTTTTATATTGATAATGCAGTGTCACTTTATACTTACTTTGACTTATGTATGATCTCATATTATACAAAAGAAAAAAAACAAAAACAAGTGATTTTGTTAGTGGTGTTAAGACTGAATTATGTTTTTTTTTTATATATAGATTAATTGTTTCATTTTACATTTCAATATTAAATTTAAGTTGTAGAGTTTGACTTAATTCATGTAGAATTTATTCAAAATGGATAAATCTTAGATGTTAGGATAAAGAGTTGAACAATTTTTAAATTGCGATGGCCAACTGTATTCTTTATTGTTTCTCTTTTCGATTATAATGTAGGTAATGCTTATTAAATGGTGAGAATTAGTATCTTTTCATTGAACAGTAAGTTAGCTGTTTGAGAATTAGGCCGATCATCTGTTGTGAAAATGAATAGTATTCCCACATTCGGGCAAATATACTTGCATTTGTGCATCTTTCAAGTGCTGGATTTTGTTCATAACAGTAATAATAAAAAAACCATGTATGTGGTACTGCAATATCAATAAGTTGATTATGTAAACACAATCAATGGAGAACAGACAATTATACATGTCATTAAATAGAGTAGGCACAAACGAAAGTCTTGTACATCTTCTAGGAATTGGTGTGTGTAGTGCAAAGCTTGCATGTTTTTGGTGTAGAAGTTGGAACACATATGTAGTTCACCTTTTCCTGTAAAATTTTGTCTTCTAGATTTTGTCTTCTATTTCTGTAAAATTCTAATTACTTGTTGGTTTCTGATTTGTCAAATGGGTTAAAATGAACTA
The DNA here is from genome assembly GCA_030737845.1 of Acorus calamus. Classification (NCBI taxonomy): domain Eukaryota; kingdom Viridiplantae; phylum Streptophyta; class Magnoliopsida; order Acorales; family Acoraceae; genus Acorus; species Acorus calamus. The sequence goes on along the minus strand of CM060879.1, from coordinate 2,630,770 downwards.
CTGTGGCTAAACCCTTTCCAAGAGATTTTGGATTTTTCCTCATTTCTTTAGTTTCATTTGACTTTCAGCACCAAGGTGGACTATATAATTCATTGTCCTGAAAAACTGAAGTCAATTTGAGGTGGTATCCTGATAAGTGTTGCATTTGGAATCTAACACCGTCAATACATGTTTCTTGGGCAGATTTCGCCTGAGAAATTCATCGAAACATTGAAGCTGATGGAGCATTGTTATGAAGCCAGAGGCTTTGTAACAAGCAAAGACACTTAAGCCCAAAGCTACAAAGGTGATGTGTTTGTAGCGAAAGTACATAAGCCCAAAGCATAAAAAAACATGGTAGAGGAGGGGTCTGCCGAAAGAGAAGTTGAAAGGACATTAACTAAACTTTGTGGATTCTCGGAGCCACTTAAAACATTTCAACAATGAATGAAATCCATTACAAGAATTTCATCCATGATTTTATCGAGAAATTCTTTATTGCTTTCCTTGTCCTTCTATTTATGGAATTCCATGATTGAGTCTCCCAATGCCCAACATACTTTCTTGACCCTGGTGAAGCCAGCTTCCTTGGCAAGAGCCTCATACTCCTCCTCGGTTCTCTCTTTACCACCAACGAAATGGGCCAACATTATTAGGTCCAAAGCACATGTAAGCTGCACTGCAGAACTGGCTTCGGGTGCCACCGGTTTTATCATCTCACATACAATGACCTTTCCAGGTGGAGGGAGTGCCTTATAACAGCTCTTCAACAACTTCACACATTGTTGGTCACTCCAGTTATGCATAATCCCCTGCCCAAATTAAAGGCAATTTGATAGCATTAATATTCTCAAAATTAAGTATATTCTCATTGGGCACAACTTAGCAAAGAGAAACTTTACTGAAAATGGCATCCCCAGGAGGAATGCTTTCAAGCATATCTCCCCCCACATGTTCCACGCCTAGCAACAAAACAAACAAACGACATCCAATAAAGGGAAACAATTATATAAGGTACATATGACACAAAATGAATGAACAGAGGAGCAACCTTTGATAGGAGGGGCAGCTTCAATGACATGAGGGAGGTCGAAATTGATGCCCCTGATGTTGGGGTGCTTAGAGATGATCGTTGCGAGAGTACAACCAACACCTCCACCAACATCGACGACAGTGTTGAGACCTTCGAAGCCCTTGTAGGTGCCCAAGATCTACTTCATGAAACTGGTAGATGGTTCACCATGCTGCGTCTTTCAAGCAATACCTATTAAAGATAACACCCCCCCCCCCCCCCCCCCCGTTTTGGAAGAATGGGCGGTTAAGGGTGGTATAAGCCGGTATAGGAAAAAATAACTGTTTAATCTTTATTATTACGTTTTCCTAAAAAAAAGCACAACTAAACAGAAAATTACTTATTCCATTGATAAATTATCTATTATTAAAATATGTATTAACTCCAGAATAGTTTATTCATCGATCCAAACAGGGAACGAGTTTGACTCAGTTATAATGGATGATAAGATTAAATATCGACAGAAAGATATAGTTGAGATTTGTATCTATTTTGAGTCTATAAATGGATCTCATGTAATCTCTTTATTAAAATTAATAAAAGCAGAGATATAATCCTCCCTATAATTGCTTCTCTCTCTCCTTATCTGCATTATCTTTTATTTATCTTAGATTTTAGATTTTCTTGAATATCTAGTCCCACCCAGTTCATTCAACCACAAATCAAAAATGGATCAGCTGACCAAATCATGGGGCTATTTTTGTTAATATTCGTTTTAAGGGGGTTCATTTTTGCAAATTGGCCCAAGTTAAATGCATGTGTGTACCAGCTCTCCATGGAGACCTTGTGAAGGTTGAGGAGCACAAGCGGAGCCGTGGACATCCCATGCTCGTTCTTGATGAGGAACTTGGCGACCGGGGCCAGCCCGTAAAGCCGGCTCTTCGGTTTGCCGTCCTGGCTGTCCACCACCGAGCAAGTCAGTACCTGAAGATCCGGTCCAACATGGCGGGGGCTTCCGGGTTGGTGGTCGGGAGCTTGGAGGCAACCTCTGCTGGGGACAGCTGAGCCCCGGGTCCAGCGCCGGCAATGATCTCGAGAACCTCCAGCTCAAGAACTGCTTTCAGGGTCATGGGTAGGATTGGAGAACTCGCCAGCCTCAAAGAGTACAAGCAGGCCTCTTCCTCCTCTTCTTGGCTGCTTCTGCTGACCTCCACACTTGAACCCATTTTTTCCCTGGGACCTTTGTTAATCTTTTTTTTGGGGTTTCTCTTTGGAATCTGGAGGAAGGTTATATATATGGTTCTGTGTGGAATTCGTTTTTTAATATAATATCTTTATCTACCCGGTGGTCACTGAGTAGGTTTGGATCTTCTACTCTTATTTCTCTGCTGTGATGAATTTTAAACCATTGTAGACCACGGCATACAACAACCCCAGCGGTTTGCGTTTATTTGGTGGACTCCACAACGTGCAACAACGTACAACTTTTTACTTTCTTCCTCGTTTTCTGACGTGGTAACAATAGTGATTCCATGTAAATTTTTATACATGATATTTGATACATTATTCTTATTGTATTTAGCATTTGAGATGAAAGGTCCGTCTGATTGCACAATTAAAACGGATTTCGCTTTTTGAAAAGCTGAAATCTCAAAATCGTGCAGCCAAACGTGGCGGATTCCGACAGAATAAAAAAATAGACTCCTTTTAATTTTTCTCTCGAAATCCGTGTTTTAAAAAGCTCGAAAACAACGATTTTTTGAATTGAAAAGCAACTTTGTATATCAAACATTAAACTCCTTTCAAATATTGATTCCTTACTTAAAAAAATATCCTAAAAAAGTCAAGGTATAAAATTATATTAAAAAACAGCTTTATTCCAAAAGCTACTTTTCAATCTGTGTTTTCAAACGGACCCGAAATGAATCTTTTCCTTTTTTTTTTTTTTTTGAAGTCATTTGAGATTTTCTTAGTTTTTTTTGCAGATAATGGGTGATTCATGAAAACCTACAAATGACATGATGGTTGATTTCGAACAAACTGCATATGAATTTTATAATCAATATGAAAGGAGAATAAGATTTAACATTAAAAGACATAGATTTAACATTCAGGGTCATGGGTAGGATTGGAGAACTCGCCAGCCTCAAAGAGTACAAGCAGGCCTCTTCCTCCTCTTCTTGGCTCCTTCTGCTGACCTCCACACTTGAACCCATTTTTTCCCTGGGACCTTTGTTAATCTTTTTTTTGGGGTTTCTCTTTGGAATCTGGAGGAAGGTTATATATATGGTTCTGTGTGGAATTCGTTTTTTAATATAATATCTTTATCTACCCGGTGGTCCCTGAGTAGGTTTGGATCTTCTACTCTTATTTCTCTGCTGTGATGAATTTTAAACCATTGTAGACCACAGCATACAATAACCCCAGCGGTTTGCGTTTATTTGGACTCCACAACGTGCAACAACATACAACTTTTTACTTTCTTCCTTGTTTTCTGACGTGGTAACAATAGTGATTCCATGTAAATTTTTATACATAGAGATGATTTGATACATTGTTCTTATTGTATTTAGTATTTGAGATGAAATTAAAACAGATTCCGCTTTTTGAAAAGCAAAAATTCCAAAATTGTACAGTCAAGCGGGACGAATTCTGGCAGAATAAAAAACTGGATTCCTTTTAATTTTTCTCTCGAAATCCGTGTTTTAAAAAGCTCGAAAACAATGATTTTTTGTCGAAATCGATTTTTCGAATTGAAAAGTAATTTTCTCTATCAAACATTAAACTCCTTTCAAATATTGGTTCTGTAATTAAAAAAAAATTTCCTAAAAAAGTGAAGGTCTAAAATCATATTAAAAAACAACTTTATTCCAAAAAGCTATTTTTCAATCTGTGTTTCCAAATGGACCCGAAATGAATCTTTTCCTATTTTTTTTTTGAAGTCATTTGAGATTTTCTTAGTTTTTTTTTCAGATAATGGGTGATTCATGAAAACCTACAAATGACATGATGGTTGATTCGGAACAAACTGCATATGATTTTTATAATGAATATGGAAGGACAATGAGATTTAGCATTAAAAGACATACCCATGACAAAAATAGGCATACAAATGAAATTACTTCAAGAGTATTTGTTTGTTATAAGAGTATTTGTTTGTTATAAGGAGGGTTTTCGAGGTAGTGACAAGCGAAACTATTTAAGAATGGCAGAGCAGATAGAAGAACATGTTGTTATGTACAAATGGCTATTAAATTGAATAGGAGGAATGGTAATTATATGGTTTATAATTTTGTGAAAATACACAATCATCCTCTTGTAATAAAAGAGTGTGCTCATATGTTGTCATCCCAACGAAAAATATCATCCTCACAAGGCATTAAAATGGAATTGGTTGAAGAATATAGAATTCCTCTTAGTTTTACATATGAGCTGATGGGTAGACATGCTGGTGAAAGGGAGTCTCTTGGCTTTGTAAAACAAGATCAAAAGAATTTTCTTCGATCGAAAAGGACAAAGAAAATTGGTTTACAGAGAAGCTGTAAATGTGTTGAAATATTTACGTGGAGGGGTTGGGGACTTTTGTTAATCTTTTTTGGGGTTTCTCTTTGGAATCTCGAGAAGGTTATATATGGCTGGGTGTGGAATTAATTTTTGAATATAATATCTTACCTACCTGGTGGTCACTGAGTAGGTTTGGATCCTCTGCTCTTATTTCTCTGCTGTGATCGTGCTGTGTTTTCATTTACAGCTTGTCACGTTATACGGAGAAGATCCGATGGTTTTTAAACTATTTGGTGGACCTCATACAACAACATACAACTTTTTACTTTTTTTTTTTTTTTTTTTTTCTGACACGGTAGAAAATAGCCTCGCATAGACCACTTCTACCCCGAAGAGGCAACCCTTCACTAAACATTCGCCTACGTTTAATTGATATGGTTAGAAGACCGGCCTTATAAATAATGCCAACCAGGTGGCGGATTTCCCTCCTTGATATAAGATACTAAGACTATAGATACTATACAATACCATAGTGATTTCATGTAAATTTTTTTTTTCCTCAAAATTTTCATTACTGAAGCATTTCCAATAGTGATTTCATGTAATTTTGTTTTTCCCTCAAAATTTTCATTACTGAAGCATTTCCAAACTCTGGCACCTGTCATCGGCGTCGTTCAAGCTCCATTTGAAGACTAAGCTGATATTTAAAGGTATTATTCATCTTTTTCTTAAAACTTTAAAACCCACAAAAAATTATTTTGTCTATGTGATGATGTGATGATCTGATGTTAAAAGTAATTTGTATTTAGGGTTAAAGACATCTAAGTCCCTACAAACATTGAAAAACCCATATAAATCCTTACTAAAATTGGGACAGACATACGAGTCCCTGAAAACTCACAAAAACCCAATAATCATCCCTGTGTTAAATTTTCATCCAAACTTAATGGAATATTCCCAGAATATTCCATTACATATAATTGTGTAGACATTGAAGTCCCTATAAACAGTCATAAAAACAAATTAGTCCATGCAAAAGACAAAATTGTCTCTCAAAGACTTTTACATTTAATTAGATAAATATAACAGTCCTTATAAATAATTGTAAAGACAAATTGATATTTGTAAAAGATAAAAAATACATATGAAGGATTTTTATATTTAATTGTAAAATCTTTCAGGGGCATTTTGATCTTTTACAAGGACTTATTTATTTAATACGATTGTTTATAAGAACTGTAATATCTATCCAATTAAATGTAAAAGTCTTTCAGGGGCAATTTTATCTTTTGCATTGATTAATTTGTCTTTATAATTGTTTTATAGGGACTACAATGTATACACAATTTAATGTAAAAGTCTTTCAAGGGCAATTTTATCTTTTGTATAGACTAATTTATCTTTATGACTGTTTATAGGGACTTCAATGTCTACACAATTATATGTGATTGAATATTCCGTTAAGTTTTGATAAAAATTTAACTCAGGGATGATTATTGGGTTTTTGTGAGTTTTCAAATACTCATACGTCTGTCCCAATTTTAGTAGGGATTTATACGCGTTTTCCCATGTTTTAGGGATTTAGATGTCTTTAACCCTTGTATTTAATATTTGAGATGGAATGAATCTTTTCATATTTAAATTCAATTGAGATTTTCTTAGTTTTTTTTCCAGATAATGGGTGATTCATGAAAACCTATAAATGGCATAGTGTTTGATTCTGAACAAGCTGCATATCATTTTTTTATAATGAATATGGAAGGAAAATTCTTCTTTTATATAAACATTCAGTCCAACATGGTGGAAGCTTCCGGGTTGGTGGTAGGGAGCTTGGAGGCAACCTCTGCTAGGGAAAGCTGAGCACTGGGTGTAGCCGCACAATTCTCACGTGTTTTAATTTTTTTTTCTAAATAATAAACATCATCTAATAAGGCATATGTTTTAATGAAATGAAATGTGTATGTTGCCTTATTTCAAATTAGATGAATCCATTTTTAACAAATGTAAAAAAATTAACTGAGGTATATATCTCACCTAAGGAGGTATATACCTCTCTTGATGATTAAAGGGGTATATGAGACTGTATTAAAGACTGTAAAAAAGATTGTGTAACAACACCCACTGATACACTTAGGCTGTTTTGTAGCCCCATATAATATGATAACGTAATATATGCTGCGCTATCATAGTGTAGTGTACATGACTCTATCATAATATATGGCTTAAAACTTTTTTTCAATGCGAAAAAATACTAATGTATCTCAGTAAAAACTTCATTTCATATAACATATTCAGACAATTATGTATTTGTTCTTCCCTCTTGAAAATGTTCCCTGAACTCATGTGACTTAAATTCAAAATTTTCAAGGTAACTGCTCCCAGCACTTCAAGAAGGTATGGAAAAGAACAATCAAAAAATGATTTTGTCCAATTTATTCTTCAAAAAAGAGCTTCCCTGGTCTAGATGTTTCATTGATCTGGTATGTTCACATCATTCCATGATAATGGCAGAACCTGGTTATGTGTGTTTCTTGGTCTCACTCCAGTCTATGATCAGCTGAAAGAGTCCATTATTTCCTGACAACTGTGATATATAGTTGCCAAGTTTTGAATGAACATAGATCACTACCCGAATTATCAATACAGAACTCAAGCTGCTTTGACATGGCAGCAGGAATGAAATCTTGCTAGAAGATATCCCAGTATATAAATATCAAAACATTATCCCAGTATTTAAAAGATTTTACCAGTCAATCACAACTTACTTGTCTTTTATAATGGGGTTCATGTCTATCATATGCTAGATTGGTGTTCATGTAATTGAAATAATACAGTTTAAACCATTGTTGAGTAGATATTTTTCAAAGTTAAGATCAATTGAAGGAGCTTGCAATGCAACAGTTTTTTTTTTTTTTGGTAAAAAAAGGATCTTCAGCCTAATGTATCCTGATAATCATGCGTTCCAAACACAGCTTTTGAAAAGCACAGTTTCCATAATTTTTGAATCGTTGTTTTTAATTTATATGAAGAATGGGGGGGGGGGGGGGTTAAATTTAAAAGCCAAAAGATGTTTGAATCTGCTTTTAGAAATCTGAAGCTTTTTAGATGTAAAATTTGTCCTGATGTGGATCTAAACTCAAAATATATGCCTTTTGATATGAGTCTACGTCCGCGAATCTAAGTAGATGAGATATTTATGTAAATATTACCTACATCCACATAGATTGAAAAAAAATTCTATAACTCAAAAAGAGTATATATAGTTTGGATACATCAGAAAAATGCCCCCACACATAACACAAAAATTACAAAACTGCCATAATACGTGAAAAAATACACATGTACCAAAAAAATAAATAGGGAAAAATCCATATAACCCCCCCTAAATTGCCTGAAATCCATATAACCCCCTGACTTTTCTTGAAATTTATATAACCCCCCTGTAAATACCTATGCAAATCCAAATGACCCCCCGAGTTAAATTTCCGTTAAGAGGTGAAAAATATTCTGTTTGGTTAACCCTAGTTGGAAACAAAATATATTAAAAACCCTCTACAATGTGTTAAAAATGTAGATAACCCTCTATAAATGACGGTTTTACCCCTCTGACAACCCTATCCGGAGGGTATCCGAAGGGGTAAAATCGTTATTTATAGAGAATTTTTCACATTTTTAACACATTATAGAGGGTTTTGGTATACTGTGTTTTCAATCAAAGTTAAGCAAATGGAATATTCACACAATATTTCTCATCTGTCAACACAATAACTCAGGGGGCTATTTGGATTTACATGTGTTTTTAGGGAGTTATATGATTTAGGAAAAGCAAGGTGTTATATGGATTTCATACAGTTTACATGATAATTTACAGGGGGTTATCTGAAATTTTCCCAAGAAAGTAATAGCAATCAATAGAAAAGCTGCAGGAGGTGTAGTAAAATAACATAATGATTCATGTAAGCATGACATGGTGAGAGAAACTATTAGGCAATCAAGGTCAAGCATCGAACCAGATAACTTCCAAGGAAATGGTAAACCTAGATTAAAAAAAGTGAAAAAATATATAGAAGTATTATGAGTAGTCACCCGCTGCCAAAGCTTCAAGTTGAGGATCAAGAACAGGCGGGTACTTCACTTTTAAGGAATAATAAAGTTGGAAATTTACAAAGGAAAGCAGAGCCTGCAACAAGTGGTAAATTGGAGATAGAGGTATCAATAGAAAATCTAAAATTTTTTCTGATACTTGGCCATGGCCATTTTATACTGTTAAACAACACATGTGACACTCAAACTGCATTGAAGAACTTGAGAACTTTGGAAGGGATCATTGTATTTCTTCTTTTTATGAAAGTGGGTGATACCACCAATCAATTGAAGATGCAAAAAGAAAAAATTGCATATTGAGAGAGAGGTGAACCAATCATAAGAACCATTGCCCTTAACACCACCAGTATACTATTGCATCTGATGTTCATATCTCTCTAACACAATGAACACAGAAGCAACCATCAGATGACAAGAATACAGAACTCGGACCTTTAAGAACATATCTTAACAGTAAAGGGAAACAAAGTCATGCTTTTTGATGACATGATCAACCGTCAAGTTCATAAGTTAGCTTTCCCCAATGGCAAATAATTAAAAAAATACCATAACATCAAAATTCTTCCATAATTAATAGGATAAGAGATATTACATTGAAAACATGACCTTTTACAAGCCATGTAAATTTATTGAACCCTGGCTAGATTTGTAAAAATTAAAGTAATTGAAAATTCACATCTATAATCAAATGATTCATCAAACCTCATTAAATTTGACACCAAGCTTAGGAATGAATTGCAGATTTAATAATAAGTTTTCTTAACCATCTATAAGAGGTTTAGCGTCGCCAACATGCATATGGCACAAAAATTGTAGCCTATTGACTATGCTCTGTGGTAAGCTGTCAGGTAACTTGACTAAGATGCAACCAACACATGCTCTGATAAGAAAAAAAATGCTTCAGAAGCAAAAGACTGAGTTCCACAAACTTGATAATTTTCCAACAAGCAAACCAGAAGAATAAAGCAGGGCCAGCAATTATTCAAATGGGAGCATACCTCATAGAACTCCAAAAAGGTTAGCATGACATTACAATCCACATCATCAGTCAAAACTTGCTGCAATGCATGTGGTGTTAGCCATGTAATTTTTTGACCCTCAACCTCAGCCTGTAAAAATGAATTTTATAGGTCTCATACACAAAACATGTAGTAAAAAGCAATATCACAGGCATAATAAATAGAAAGTATCAAATGACCTGATAATATATTCCCATCACGGAGATGAAAGTCTTTCACAGGCTATGGGTTCAAGATATATAAGCTTGCCATTCAGACACAGGTAACAACTCCCTGAGTCTTAATATTACAAAAAAAAAAAGTTAAGAGATGCAAAATGACAAAAACATGGCTTCCTCACTACCTGTAATTTAAGAAGAAAGTAGATAAATAAAAAGTTCCTCCATTGGTCATGAGAATTTTGAATAAATGTGAACTTTCATGATTAGCAATTCATGAACTCACGAAAACATCATGTGGGCATCAGAAGAAATTTGTGATCTGCCTCCTTTACATTGTAGTGTTTCTAAGCTTCAAAACATTCTACATTGAACTGAGATCCCAACCCAATAAATGACATATTGTCACATGGTATTAATCTTAATATAAGCTGTTCCAGCATTTCTATAGCTTTTGCAAAACCCCATCCAGCCAGACACCAAGAAATCAAGTTAACATGGATCAGAAGTTTCTTTAAACCAGTACTAAGCTACTTCTGAAGTTTCAAACATAAAAGCCAGCAAAAGTTGACAACGAGTAATTGAATTTTTCAGCAGGAAAGAAATAGCCTGGAAAGATAAACAGAAACAAAACAAAAGCCCATCTATGTGTGCTTTCCACCTTCCAAGTACAATATACATGATAAAGAATCGACAGAGAACCAACCAACCTTCGACAGTTATGTATTCGCTTCACTTGTATTTTTTCACTCATGACAGCAGGTAATGCAGCAAATAGGTGTACCATTGTAAGGCAATCATCCAAATCACGGAGCGCATCAATGAACTTCGGGTACCTAAGGCGACAACCACGGAAGCATAAATTGGCAACATTCCTCAATAAAACCAACCGTACAAGACTAAATGACCGGAAAGAGTGATCACCTTTCTTTGATGAGATGATCGAGTTTATAATTTGGCTTCTGACTCAATAGACGTTTCACGAGCTTCTTGTTCTTCTTTGCTTTGGCCTTCTTCACTTTCCTATCATAAGCCCTTATGTTCCTGTTGACCATTTATCGGATTAATAAATAGTTCCATTCAGTAACAAAACATTATCAATAAGCAAAGAGTTTTTTTTTTTTCAATTAACAAGATATGCCACACTTCTTCCAAAATAAATATTGATATCTGAGAAGCCGAAATCATTTCTATTTTCAATTACATCCAACACCCATTAAAGATGATATAGAAATGCGACATTTAGAGACTTGACATGACTGCACAAGTCCAGAAATTGAACGAACCTAAACTTCTCGAGCAGTGGCTCGTGGGCAAGGAACATGATGTCCTTCATATGGTAATAGGTCTTGTGGTTTCCTTCCACCTTCTTCTTTGGATCCCGCGGGAACACACCCTTCAGGACACATAGCCTCCTATAACCCCACACACATAATATAATTAAAAATCTAAAAAATCCAGATAAAAATCTATCAATCGACACAACAAAGCTGATGCATTTCACATTAAAACTATGAACTTAAAATGTAGTTATTCAACAGAGATTTCTAAGAATTGCTTTAAGAAACTAAAACCATAAACCTTAAAATCCTAGCCAATGATACATAGCCTCCTATAACCCACAAACAATATATAATTCAAACAAAGCTGATGCATGTCACATAAAAATTCAGCTTCAAATGCAGTTATTCAACTGACATTGCCACAAGAACTTCTAAAAGAATCCAAAACCCTAAACCCCAAAATTCATGGTCAATGGATCAATTTTGATGAATTAAAAAAACCCTATAAATCGGAAACTCCAACAAAATCAAGAAAGAAAAAAAACATTTTGTGGGGTACCTGAAAGTGGAGAGGCTCACTTGGAGATAGTGAACAGCCTTCGTCCTCGTTATGTACTTCGCCGCGTTCCCCTCCTATTTCTTGCCCTAATTTTTTCACGAATCATGTATGTATATCAAAAAAATGAAAAAAAAACCCAAAAAATGTGGTTTTTCATCGAAATCGACGGTCGAGGAGTTACTGGAGGCCTGTAATGCTTCGGCATCTTCGTTAATTTTTACTTTTTTTTCAACAATCGGAGGATTTCGAGTGTCTGATGAAGCGAGTTTGAGATTTTGAGGAGACGGAGGGGTTTTTTTTACGACGGCGGGAGAGCCTTATCGTCCCTTTCATCAAGACCGTTGGATCGAGGAAATTGTAAATCATGGGGTGCAACTCAGGCAGACTGGGTCGGGTTAGAGCCCAACCAGAATCCAAACTGATGTTGGAGAAAGTCAGCTCAAATCTAATCTGACCCTTGGTTTGAGAAGCTCAACTAAACTCAATCCATTAGATTTTGCTCAGGTTCGGATTAAATTCAAATTTGATTTGAAGAATGTATCATTTTAAATAAAAGAAAAATTTAAATAACCACTGTCTGAAATCTATATAGTCCCCTCATTTTTTTTAAAGTCCATGTAACCTCCTAAAAACATCTATAACCAATGAGTAAATTTTCGTTGATAGATGATGAATATTTTGTAAATATTTTATTTGATATCTTAACTGAAAACATAGTATATCAAAAACTCTATACAATTGTTAAAATGTGAAAAATATTTATGAATGATGGTTTTACCTTTCGAATAGATTATAAAATCCTATTCTGTGAGGGTAAAACTTTCGTTGAGACGATGAATAATTTGTAAATATTTCATTTGGTTAACCCTAACTGAAAACATAATGTACTAAAAATTCTATACAATTGTTAAAATGTGAAAAATCTTTATAAGTGGTGATTTTACCTCTCCGGATAGATTATAAAACCCTGGAGGGTTTTGAGTATACTTAGTTTTTAGTCAAAATTAACTAGACAGAATATTAATAGAGTAATAATTCTAATCTTTTAACGAAAATTTAACTCACGAGACTATTTAGATTTTTATAGGTGTTTTTGCGGGTTAGATGAACTTTCAAAAGTCATGGGGTTATATGGATTTCACAGGGGGTTATATGGATTTTTTCTTTTAAACAATTAAAATTTTCCAATAGTCATTCTTCACACAAAAAAATTAAAAAAAAGAATATTTTTATTTAGAGAATAAAAACATGAAAATTCAGAAGTAAATATTTTAGATAAAAATAAATTATACAATTCAATTCTTTTCATACAAATTAAAAAATTATAATTTTACTTTAGATAAACTTCGGGTTCAATTTAAACCCGAACCTTCAATCCAAATTAAGTTCGGTTACTAAACACTAAAACTCCAATCTAAACTCGTTTGAATTTGTCTTTTGGGACATCTGATAAAATTGAAACGATACAGAGAAGATTAGCATGACCCCTACGCAAAGATGACATGTACAAATTGAGAAATGATCCAATTTTTTTGTCAAAAAAAAAACAAAATAAAAAACTTGCTCAAATTACGGGTTGGGTCCGGTTCAACCTATCTAAGTTGCCCCCTTCTCCATCTTCAATGTATCAGTACTGACATTTGCCAAAGCAAAAAATTTCAGAGAATCACAAAAAGTTTCAAAGCTTCCATTGTTTTTCTTCCATTGGAGAGACAGAGAGAGAGAGAGAGAGAGAGAGAGAGAGAGAGAGAGAGTCAGAATTTCTATAGCGGGAGAGGGAGAGAAGCCGCTCCGTCGGATCACGGAAGCCTTCGATTCTCTGGCGGAGAAGTTGCGATCGCCACAGCCGTCGTCGTCCCCGCAAAGAGGAGGAGGAGGTGGTGGGGGACTGGAGGTGGGCCCGCTCTCGCGAGCCTGCTCGCACGTCTCCGTCCTCTTCGGCTTCCTCGGCTTCGCGTTCAAGTTCGCCGAGTCTGACTACGTGTCCAAGGTCCACCCTCCTCTCTGTCTTTTTCATGTATATACGTAGTTCCTCGCATTTGATGCCATTTTGTATCTGGAGATGAATCATTGGTTGTTCGATTGAAATTGATGAATGAAAAAACAAATCTTGTCCTTTTTTTATTTTTTGGCGATCTTGTGTGTTTTATGTGTTCCACCTATTTGTGTTGGTACTCCCTGTTAAATTTGTTGCCTTTTAGTATAATTTGGAGATGAATATCTTGGTTCGATTGAATTTGATGAATTAAAAACCAATTTTAATTTTTTTTTCTATCACATGATTGTCTGAGTTTCTCGCATTCATGTTGGTTCTCCCTGTTAAATTTGACGCCTTTTTGTATAATAAGGAGATGATCTTTTTTTTTTAATTGATGAATGGAAACCCTTTTAAATGTAGTCCGGAGATTCCTGTTTTGCGCGATCTTGCGTATTTGTATGAGCTCTTCATTTTCCTGTTGGTTATCCATGTTAAATTTGATGTGTTTTGTATCTGGAGCTGAATTAATTGGTTGTTCAATTGAATGATGAACGAAAACCCTTTCAAATCTCATCCAGAAATTCCTGTTTTCAAGATCTTGTGTATTTGTTTGAGTTCAATGCATTCATATTGGTTCTCCCTATTAAATTTGATGCTTTATGTATCTGGAGCTGAATTATTCGTTGTTTGATCGAACTGGTGAGTGAAAACCCTTTTAAATTTCATGCGGAGATTCCCATTTGATCAAATATACATGTGATGTTTTTCTAATTATAACTCACTTTTTTTGGATGGGAGATTGAGTGCATGCACCACCTGTAATTTTATTGAAATGGAGTTATAGCTCTGGTGGTTTACCAATTGTCAACATCTCTCCCTTGGACAAATGACATAGCCAAAGAGAAATAGCCCGCAATAATTTACCCCCCCCCCCCCCCCCCCCCCCCCCCCCATATTCCTTTATTAATAGAAAATTCCTCAGATTTCTTTCCTTACCATAGTTCTGTAGTATATGTCTTCCTATTGCCGACTTCGAAATAGAAAATAAAGATTTTGGTAAAGTGTGAATTGTCGGCGCGCGACTTTGAATAGTTCATGTTGTGGTTTGTGGGTACAATAAAGGCCAAATAAAAGTTAGCTATGTTCTTATTCCTATCTGGTTCTGAAATTTTTATCATATGACAATAATAGTTGGTTTTCAAGGATAAAAACCATGGATTAGCCTATTCGAGAAGAGGCCTGGACGAGTGCATTTTTTTGGTAAATAAATGTTCATTCCAAGTTAAATATTCTCCTACCAACATGAGAATACTCAAAACCGACCCTTGGTCAAGAGAGGGTACCCCTACCAACCTGACAAGAGGCGGATCCAGGAGACCTGGACTAGTTAGTCAAGGGACATCCTGATAAGTATTATTATGCTACTTTTGGACCGAACCAAACATGGGCTCAGGGAAGAGACAATGCGTTCCCATTATAGTGTCCTCCTCCTCTTGAAGGTCTTCTCAGTTCTTGTAAGCCAAATAATCCAAGAATTGTGATTCAGCTATAAATGTAGCACATGTATTTTAAATAGAGCGTTTGATGTCCTAAGTATTTAAAAACAACGTGTCATATCCCCTCATCCATGTTTGTAATTGTCTATGTATTTGTACTTGATGTCGTAGGTTGTGCAGCATGAATTTACACACAAATTTCTTGAATTGGATCTGTCCAGCTGAAATTTATAAAGAACAGATTTTGAACAAATGTGGTTCCATATTGAGGCCAGCTGCTTAACCAAAGTTCCAAATGAATAATTATTGCTTTCATCCCATGCCTAGTTGGAAAGCAATATTGACAATAGAAAGAAAAATGGAGCATTTTTAATTATTTATCAAACTAAATATTCTCATGTGCTAATTTTCATTTATTCTTTTATTTGGGGGGACAGGTTGATGATTTGATGGAGGCATCAAAATCAATTTCCAAGTTACCTTCCTTGCTCGATCAAGACATTGAGCAGGATTGTGTAAGGAGAGGAGGGAGTCATTCACGTAACCTTCTCAGAGTGAAACGTGGACTTGACATGGTTAAGGTTCTCTTCGAGCAAATTTTGATATCAGAGTATGTTTATATACCTTTCTCTGAATAGGGTTTTTACTATGTTATTATTTTGTTGTGTTGTGATACTTGAATAATCTACATCGGTAATTGTCTACTAGATTAGGGACAAATGGCTGCAGCACGCATCACAACAGAAACCTTTAATATCTGATGGCTAGGTTAAGCATGCCACTGATATGGGGTTACCAAAATAGCCAAATATAACTACAGAGATTTTCAGCACTTACAATAGCATAATCATTTTAACTGATATGATAGAAACCTGATCAACGGCTAGAAATCATGGCTCAAGACAGTTGAATTGTTGGTTTTTACCTCTCTAACTTTGGAGGTGCAGTTCAGCAGAAAGTCACTATATAAATGTAGTTCAAGAAAGGTATGAATACAGTAAGGACTTTATGATACCTTAACCTTTGAAATTTGGATCTCTATCCCTGATGCAAACAGGCTACCATCTTCTCTAATGGAACGAATATTTCCAAAGAATAACCATGATATGTAGCCATGCCAGTGGATTTCATTTTTTTTTTATTATGACAGAAAGCAACTGGCTTTAAGCTTGCTTCTATATACAATTAAGGTTACAAGCTAGCCTGTGTACAGGTCGTGTTTTGGGTTGGTGAGTTGTTATGTGGATCATTAATTTTGGGACAAAAGTTATGATGGTGAAGTAATCATTAAAAGAATTTCTTGTTTTGTGTTTGCTTCATTCTTTTCCATGCTACACGAAGATGAAACATAATCTAGTTCATTTTTTGTACGTATTTCACTGTTTTCAATTCTTCAATACGTTGAACTGCATTACATTTTACTCTTGAATAACCTTACCTGCTGACTTGGTTTCACTGTGACCACTGTGAGATCTGATAGTACTGCCTGAATCATTGTCTTTGTTTACAGCAAGACTTCCTTTGCCAAAATAGTTTTTCTCAGTCAATTGCTGAATGTAATGTTGTTTTAGCTATTATAGCATTATAATAGATTACATAACATGACTACATCCCTTTCACACCATGTGATCTCAGTTTGAAAATAGAACATGTCAGATTTATGTCATCAAAAAATATTCACAGATCTGGTACAATGATTTTGGTAAGATCAGTTAGACTTACTTCTGGACTTGGATCAAACTCGTTTAAATAAAAACCGAACATAGCTGAATTTTTAGCATCTATAATATTTCTTTACTCTAATGCAGATCAGACCTGACATGGCTTGTTATGCATCCCACCTTGACCTGCCAAACATGTCATCGGATCTGGAATCCCTTTAAACTGTGAATTAGTAGAGCTTGATGAATGAGTATTTTTTTAAGAAACTTCCTTGGCTTAGCATGAACTGGATTTATATATCACCAAGCCTGATAGTGGTCTGCTATCATCCCGAGAGATAGAAAACCAAGGTTTCTTCTTTCTTTTCTTTCTTTACTTTTTAATATTGTAGAAACAGTGTGGTTGACAGGCATTAGTTAGGTACCTGATGTTGAACATTTTTCAACCGCTATCTACAATTAACCACTTTCCTTTTTAAATCTCTTTGTTTTTCTTCCAATGAGGTACTGAGGTTTTTAGAATAAGGTAGTACTTTCACAAAAAAAATATGCTTAAATCATTTAATAATGTACTCTTGCACTCCTACATACAATCAAGTAATCAACCACCATCATTTGCAGGACCAATGTTTATTTGATCTTCTATAGTATGATTTATAAAGTTTAGGAAGTATTTTCATATGTAATATTGTTTAATTGCTATTGAATGACATTTGATATACTGGTGTCTGTCATGAAATCGAATATATTTTATGCTTGAATAACATGCAGAAGACCTATCTCAATGTTTGATGACCACTTTGATCTCCTCTGGTTTTATAGTTCTCAAAATACTTTGATCATAATGGATATGAATATAATTGCAGGGGCAATTCTCTCAGGGATCCTGCATCAATAGCTTATTCACAAGTGTTTGCTCCTCACCATAGTTGGGCTATCCGCAAAGCAGTTGCTGCTGGAATGTATACCCTCCCTACGAAGGCACAACTCTTGAAGAAGCTAAATGAAGATGGTGAGTGCATATATCAATATTATCAATGTAGTGAACATCAAGTTCAAATTTGAAGTCAAGTATGCAATTGGGTGTTCGATAAATCCATTGGTGATTGCAAAAGCCTTCTCAAATTGTACCTAAGAAACCCCTATTTTTTTTTATCATCAAGTTTTGGTTTGAGTTTTTGGAATTTAAAACAGATTGGGTGCTTAACATATCAATGTTTTTTTTCTTTCCCAGAGGACTCAGCTAAGATACAGATGCAAGCCTATATTTCTTCGTCTGGTCCTGTCATTCTCTACATTAATGAGCTATTCCTTGCAAGAGGGCTGGGAATAGATTGGTAATATGGTATTCAGCTTTAATTTATTATATGTATCACGTGCTCGGTTTGCTGCTGGTTGACCTTCATATTCTTGTGCACCGCTAAGAATACCTTCAGGTGTCTGTATATGTTTTAAGATTTGAATACTGGATTCAGGTGAGTTTGCCTTCTCTCTCTCCTTTTTTTTTCAACTTCTATAAAACAAACATTTGTCACGTGAAGTGAAGTTCATGTTTTTATGTACTCAATTTTTGTGTATGTTGACAGTCATATTCAGAATAAAGAGGTGATTTCCTTCATAAGGTTGTGTCATTGCTAATGCAGAGTTGTTGGAGATTTGTACAAAAGGATTTATTGGGATTTCAAGTTTTTTTGACCCACTGATAGCACTGATGAAAATTTTGAGCATTCATTTGCATTATCCAGAAAATAATGTGCTTTGATATCATGCCTTTAGAATATCCATCCAATTAGTGATTCATTTTCCAAATCTGTTGTTCCAGATCCGATGTCATGTCTTTACAATAAGAAACTTTTGTATATATACTCGATTTTGTCAAATTACCCATGTCAAAATGCTCCTTGCAAAAATATCCCTCAAAGTTTTAAGTGCGACCATCAGCATCAATGTCCCCGCGGTCAACTGTCGTGAGCTTGGGATCTAGGGTTAATTATTGTCATTAAAAAGCCCCTTTTTAATGTTAATTCAATGTGTAGTGTCTTATTTTTCCCCTGTTAGCTTCTTCTTTTTGAACCTCGCAACACTTTTGTTTCTTCTTTTAAACCTCCAATTATACATTTCAAATCCTCTCATTTTGATATCCAAATTTATGGGTTTGATTTGGGGAATCTTCAAGAGCCAAAAGAGGTGAAAATGAAGGCCAGATTATTTTCAATGGAAGAGAAATTGCTATGTAAGAAAAGCTGTTGTGAATGGAGAATAAGTGGTGTGAGGATGTTCATATATTTTTGCATTTAATCTTGATTCTAGTTTTAAAAAAGCAGAGGAGGAAAGAAGTGATTTTGTCATTTTGCATGAGAGAAGATGGGCTTTTTTTCCCAGAGGATGGGTAGTTTGACAAAATCAGATTATGAGGTATATATATTCAAAATATTCTTATAATAAATGTTCTTCTATGAGACATTTTGAACACTATCATTTTGTTTGAAGTCATGTGCATTTATATTATATGAATATTCCTCCTTTACTGCAATACTATTATGATCTCTGAAAAATTATATATGAAGTTAAAAGTGAGTCTATTTGGTGCATAGTGAAATAAGGACAAGGAAGAGTACACAAGGCTCTTGTCCTATTTTGGTCTGAAGTCTAGTGATTTGACTTGAAATTTTTTTTTTTTTTTTTGAAAAAAAAATGTGAAGATCTACGCGGATTGAACTTTTTGCAAAATGTGATGAAATAATATTAGGTGGTCGCCTAGCCACCCATTCATTGCGATCATGCAATGTATGAAAATTTTTAAAAAATTTAAAGAAAAAATTATATCATTGTATTTCAGAGCATATGATTTGTTTTTTGTAATAGTATTTTTTTCAGTGGACTAGTGTATATTTTTTCTTAAAAAAGGAAAAAACGTCTAAGCTATGGATGAACAAGGCTACACAAATGAATTGACATATTATTTTCCTTTACAATTAAAGTCCTCCATGAAAATGCAAAGTATAAATTTCTACAAAACAAAAAAAAAAACATAATACTTCAATGGATTATATAAAATTATTTATAGAAAGAGCATTGTTATTATATTTAGTTATTTTTACTGATCAAAATACAATCTTATATCTCTTTAGCATCATCTATTCATTGTAATGAGGTGTATACCTCGTTATAAAAAAAAAATTTACATTTTTTTTATAAATAGTATTATTCAATCCATTGTAATATATACATCACTTTTTATAAAAATATATATCTCATATAATAAGATATATGATTTTTTAAAGAGTTGCTACACGGGCCTCAAATTCCATTTGTAAGCCCCATTAGCTGTCCCAATGTAATTGACTGACTCTTTGACTTTCTAAAACCACTGAAAAAGCAAATTACTTAAACACCCCTATAAAAAGGGAAAAAGCCATATAACCTCTTGTAAATTGACTAAAAGCCATATATTTCCCTGACTTTTCTTAAAATTCATATAACCCCTTGAAAACACCTAGTAAATGCAAATAACCCCCTTAATAAAATTTAGGTTTACATATGATATATATTTTGTAAATATTATGTTTAATAAACCTGGTGGAAAAAATAATATACCAAAAAAACCTACAATGTGTTAAAAATTTAAAAAATATTCTATAAATGATGATTTTACCATTACGGATAGAGTTTTATAATATTTCCAGAGATGGTAAAATTATCATTTTCATATGAATTTTTCCATTTTTAACCCTTTGTAGTGATTTTTTTAGTATATTATGTTTTCAATCAGGATTAACTAAACGAAATATGCGAAAAATATTCATCATTTATTAACAAAATTTTTATTCACGGGATTATTTGGATTTAGGGCGTTTGGGTAGAGGATTGAGGAAGGAATAGGCGGGAATAGGCATGGAATAAGGGGAAAAAGGTGTTTGGGTGAGGAGAATAAGGTGATATTTGGATGCCGGAATAACAAAGAATAAGGGGGAATAGTAATTCTCCTTTACTCATGGAATTAGCATATTCCAACAACAATCATAAATGGGTCCTACAATTTTTTTTTCTTTTCATTTCAAATCATCTGTCATTACCTTTTATCTCAAATCAACTTTTTATACCTTATTTACATTTTATTCTTCATCAGCCAAACACTCAACCTTTATTATTGTGTTTCCCAACGAGAATAACTAAAAACACAACCAAACAGAAAATCACTTTTTACATTGATAAATTCAACAATTCCTGTAGGGCCTGTTTGAGGTGCGACATAAGGTTATTCGCCCTTGATAGCTATACTGGGATAGATAACAATCCATGTTGAATAGGTAAATTTTTGTTTGGTTGTCTTTTCTGTTATTCTCATTGGAAAACGTAAAATTGATCTTTTTGTTGTTTGGTTCACCTTGAATAAAGTAAGGATAAGTGGTAGATAAGAGATGGATAAGAGTTTATGATTTTTAAATGACAATTATACCCCTGCATAAATTATTTGCGTTTGGGAATAAATATAAGAGATATGAGTGTGATATGATAGATGTGACAGTTTTTGGAATGTGTGCAGAGAGTGTTAGGTGAGATTAATATTTTAAAATGACAGAGAAGGGTATTTTTATCCATTGGCATAGATAAGCCCTGATAAACAATTCCACCATTTTCTTAGAATAGTTATCAGGCCTTATCCTAGCTTATCCAGACATAGCTATCAAGGTTTATTCTTGTCAAACAAACAGCTGTTTGGGGCTTATTCTACTGTATTCTCCTCAATTCTTGGTTTATTCCTCACCCCAAACGGGGGGGTAATAGATACAAGTCCCAGAATAATTTATGTCTCTATCCAAACGGGCCCTCCCCCCGTTTGGAACAGGGATAAGTTTTATTTCAGGGTATACATTTATCAAAGCATAAGTGAGTATAAATAAAGATAAAGTGATTTTGCATTTGGTTGTTGTGAGGGGTGGAATTTTTGGTTGTCCCCTCTTGGGCCGGATCTTCTTCAATCCGGGCTTTGGAAGTGAACCCGGGACGGTGTGAGCTTGAACTCTCCTCCACGTCGGTCCGTCTAGAACTTCCATTCCTCTTTGTCGTCTCCCTTCTTCATGTACCTGCAACACATATCAGTATGGTGCCGGCTAACGCTCCTCCGACGCTCAAGTCAGTGACTCTCTTTCAAAGAAGAAGAACTTTGGACACTTGAGAATCAGAAGGAGAGAGAGTCAAGATTTCGCATACCTTGAATGGAGGACGATGTCCTCCTTTTATACTAAGCAGGGGCACGCCGGTTTAAACCTTGCGGAGTGACCATAGCGTGGTATGGGATCTCCACGTGGTCTCTGGATCCTTGGACACATATTGCCTAGGAATCATCATTATCCTATAACTTTTTTTCTGACATGCTGTCCTTTTTGGTGTCAGGGGGTATTCCCTTTGTTAGCCGTTTTACTTCGGAAATGACTTATGGCCGACCTACTTTTTAGTTCGGGCTTTACTATGTCCTTCGCTCTAGGTTGGTCATTATAAGATACCCGCCCCTCATGATCTCACTGACTGGTTGGTCTGCCTTAGTCGGGCACAATCCGTGCCCGACTTACTACGGTCGGCCTATAGCCTTTGCCCGATCTGACTAAGTCGGGGTTGATCATCTGTCCATCTTGAGGGTGAAGGGATTCTACCCTGGTAGTCGTGGGGCCTTGAGTCCATGGGGCTTTCTCCTCTTAGGCCCATGTCCTTCATTAAAATGGGCTATTCCCCGATCAATCCTTGTGTTTATTCAATCTTATCCCTTATAAGCCATTCTAGTCAAGTTGGTCTCCTACAAATGCCCCCTTCTTTTGGCCTCTCAAGTACTTGTGAGTCTGAAAGAACTGACCCTGAGAGACCTGTTTAGTAGGAAGACGAGTGTTTCAAGCTTCCTGATTGACTACGCCTCGATTCCCAGTCCTGATGACTCACGTTTATGCCATATGTCATTTGTCCATACGTCTTCTCCATAAATACTACTTGGGCGGTTCTTTTTGAATTTTCAATTTTTGCCGCTTCATCTTCCTCTGAACCGTCGTGACGGTTGGGCCTTCAATCCGAATCTCCCCTATATATGTGAACTATTCACGCGGCTTTTCTCACCTTTCGTCCAGCTATACTTTTTCAGAGCGAACTTTCGTTGCCCCCTTGTCCTTTCTCTTCTACATCCTACTTCAATGGCGCACACCCCAGATGATGTAATCGTGGAGGAGTACCGGTTGTTTTAGAGTTTATCATTGGATATGATCTCTTGTTTATGACATTCCTCCTTTCGTCCCAGGTGCGTCATCCCTCAACGCATGCCCTCCTCCGGAAGCTCTCCGTGCCGAGGTCGTGGACCGTGCCCTGGCTTTTGAAGGCCGAAGGTGGAGGACCCTGTTGGGTATGGTGCCTCCGAGTCTCCAAGTTTCTCCTTCTCTTGTGGTTTAGACTTCTCCTCTTCCAGCCGCCTCTGTTCCTTCTACAAGTCGGGCTACTGGTCGACGTGCTTCTGCTTCTCTCTCCCGTAGTGAAACTTCTAGCTCAGCTTCCGGTGTCGGGGGAGCGTTGAGGAGGTCGGGCCACCATTGCCAAGTCGCGGTACGGTCGGCCTTGCCATACAGCTCCCCGATTATCATTGGAGATGACGCGGAAGGGGAGGTCAATCCTGGAAGCGGCTGCTCCTTGGTTATAGAGGTTGATGTGAAGCAATAATTTGTTATTTATTCTACGCCTCATATTCTCATTGTATGTTGGCAGTCAGATTCAAAATAAATTTCTTTTTTTTTTCACTCTCTTCGTGATGAGTGTATAATGGTTTTAGGATAAAATGTATGATAAAACATTCAGCAGTCCATTCATTTTTCAGTAGCAGGTGCAATTTCATCAGTAAGTTATATTCTTTTCCAGCCATTGCATAATGGGCATTGATATACTTTGCAATAGTACTAAGTATATTTTTTCAATAGTAGTTGCAGAATTGCAGTTTCATCAACATAATATCAACAGCAGTTCAAGAATTGATGAATAGCATTAGCAATGGCACTCAAAACAATGTCAATTGGTTGAATTTTGCAGTAGACCATTTTTTCAGTAGCAGTTGTTGATAATTAGTTAGTTTTTCATAATTGGTCGAGTTTCAGTTACATCAATCCATTTTTTCCAACATTTAGAACAAAGAATTGCCGTTTTAATTCCAACAATAGCTGTTGTTAATAGTTTTTTTTTTTTTTGCTTGATAATAAAGCCATTTCATTCATTTAAATATAACTATACAAAATGTACATCAACTCATACAAAATGTGATAGAGACCATTTAAACCATGGCCTTCCCTCTAAAACTACATTATTGATGTATTACTTGGATTGACAGGAGGTTCTAACTTGGGGAGTACCTACTTTATCTTCAAACAATAGAGATTGGATTTCGTTGTTTAACTGATCCAGCCTGAAGTGTGTGCTTCCAATGGCTGATTGCCAAGCTGCTAGTGCATCCGCAACTCTATTTCCTTCTCGAAAAATATGAGAAATCCTCCATTCCTTCATTTGAGACACTAGAAATTGGATTTCACGTATACCACGGAGAGCATTCCAAGGGATGACTCCCTTCTCTTGGGCCCATGCAACTACCGTGGTAGAATCAAATTTGGCCCACACATTCAAGCTTAGACCTTTGCACATCCTCAACCCAGCCAGAATGCCACGGAGCTCCAAGATGTTGATAGAGGCAGCGCGTGACCTTTCCGCCATGGCTTTGATACAATCCCCTGATGAATTTCTAACCACTGCACCAATCCCAAATCTGTCATCAGTCAATGATCAATCTGAGTTGACCTTTAACCACCCAGATGAGAGAGGAGACCAAATCACTTGTAAAGATGAAATGGATTTCTTCACAAAAATAACGCCAAACAAATTCTTAAATGCAAGGGACAGAGAAGATCCATTGTCCTCTATTTGGAGGCCAAAAAATCTTGCGTTAGCACTTAAGAGAATATGTCGGATTAGAGTTGCTTTGACAGGGGATTCTTGGTTGAAGAGTAATTCATTCCAAGCTTTCCAAAGAGTCCAGATTGTGAAGGATAAGATGAATTGAAGGATCTTTCTTTCATCTTTCAAAGATGCACACTTGATGAACCATATAAAGAAGTCCCCTAATTCAGAAATCCTCTGTATTCTGATTGTGAGATACCTTAGAATAACATCCCATACATGAGTTGACATAGGACATTGCAAGAAAAGATGGTTAGAAGTCTCTTCATTGGAATTACAAATAATGCATGCACTAGATCTTATCATCCCCCATTTCCACAGACGGTCGCGAGTTGGAAGCTTATGAAGAGCAGCCTCCAACATAGTAGACTCTATCTAGGGGGTTGAATAGGATTCCAAATGCATTTGGTCCAATCAAGAATGGGTTGTGAGTGCCGTACCCGGTTCCAGGCAGAGGAGCAAGACACCTGACCATTTTTACTTCCTGTCCATACAAAAATATCTGGACCATATCCTCCAATCTCTAGCTATTCAATAACATCCCAGACATTATCAAATTCCGATGGCCATCTGATCGGTTTACGCCACTTCCCATCAACAATGAGGCTCGCCACTGAAGCATTCCGCAGGGGACCCCAATGGAGAAGAGAAAGATTGTTGAAATAATGCTGAAGCATTCCGCAGGGGACCCCAATGGAGAAGAGAAAGATTGTTGAAATAATGCTTAAGCTCAAACCCATTGATCCATGGGTCATCCCATATATTTATGGACTTACCATCAGTGATGATGAAATTGGTGTTGTTCCTTAGCCAAGATATGGAATGCAAGATCTTTCGCCAAAGAGAAGAGGAAGATTGAGTGGCTTCGATACTCCAAACTGTCTTGTTCTTGAAATATCTAGCCTTTACCCATGTAACCCATAAAGACATATGATTAGTTGCTATCTCCCATAATCTAGTTCCCATGGCTGCAGAATTCCAATCCTCAATACGCTTTACTCCAAGTCCACCTTCCTCCTTAGGTAGACAAATCTTGTCCCAACTAACCGCATTTAGTTTCACCTTACCTTCCTCTCCAGACCAGAGAAATCTTCTACAGATTTGTTCTAGAGTTTTGATTTTTTTTTTGGGCAAGGCAAACCCAGCAGTCCAGTAGAAACTAAGGCTTAGAAGCACTGTCTTGATGAGTTCTAGGCGGCCCGCTTTGGATAGAAGAAGTCCATACCATGACTATAGTTGGGTCCTCATTTTGTCAATCAAAGGAGCACAGGAAGAGTTAGAAAGATACCCCGATTGTAATGGAAGTCCCAAATGCTTTACCGGAAGGTTGCATACAGGAATGCCCAAGCATGATGAAAGTGAAACCTGATTTGAGGAACTGAATAGTTGACTTTTCTTAGGGTTGAGATGGAGACCCGATCCAATAGAGAATTCATAAAAAATGTGCTTAAGTGTCTGGGCAGAGGCCTGAGAACTATCTGTGAAAATAATAAGGTCATCTACAAAGATTAAATGAGAAATATTGTGAGAGGAATTGATGAATCTCCCAACCTTCTTGACTGCCACAGCACTCTCAATAGACTAAGAAAATGCATTCATTACTATAACAAAGAGAAGAGGGGAAAGGGGATCTCCTTGTCTTAGCCCACACTTGGATGAGAAGAAACCAACTGGATTGCCATTAACCAGTACAGAATATGAGGCTGTGGATACACATTGTAGGATCAGATTACACCATTTTTTTGGAAAGTTTAGACTCCTCATTACTGCTAGCAAGAAGTCCCACCTCACACTGTCAAAGGCTTTTTTCAAGTCTACCTTTAGACAAGTCCGGCCATTGGAAGAAGGGAGAGGTAGGTACCTAACAAGCTTGTGGGCTAACATGGTGCTATGCACAATATTTCTACCTTTCACAAAAGCTGACTGATTAGGAAGAATTAGCCTTGGAAGTACCACTTGAAGTCTTGAAGCAATGATTTTGGAGATGGTTTTGTATATGTAGTTGCATAGGGATATTGGTCTGAACTTGTCGAAGGAGTCCGCGTGCTTGGATTTTGGGATAGAGAGATGAAGGAATGATTAAGTTGTCGAAGAAGATAACCCTTCTCAAAGAAAGAATGAACAGCAACTAAGAAGTCCTCTTTTACCAGATGCCAAAAAACCTAAAAGAAATGAGTTGGAAAACCATCTGGACCAGGATTGCTTAGGGACTTGGCAGAGAAAAGAGCCAATTTAATCTCCTCATCTGATACAGGAGCACATAAGGTATTGCTTTCTTCATCAGATAACCTGACTGTAGAGGCGATTGGTGAAACCGGAGCAGAACAATCTCTATTCAGCAGAGTTTGAAAATAGTCCAATGCATGCTTCTTAATTAATTCTGGATCCGTGGAAAAGAAGCCATCCTCTAATCTCACTTTGCGAATAGTGTTGAAGGAAGCTCTTGCTTTGATGGAAGAGAAAAAGAACTTGGAGTTTCTGTCCCCTTCTTGAAGCCAGGTTTGACGTGACTTTTGTTGAGTAGACTCTCCTCCCTTCTGAGAACCTCCAAGTAGTCTTTCTTAGCCTTGCATTCAACATCGATGAGATATTGGTTGAGAGGATCACTCTCAATAGCCAATTGCGCATGCTCAAGCTGAGAACATGAGTGCCTCAACTGGCCATGAATATTGCCAAATGTCTCTCTGTTCCAAGCCTTCAATACACCCTTTAGATGCTGGAGTTTCTTAGCAAGTATGAACATCGGGGAACCTATCACTCTGTAGCCCCATGTTGACGCAATGAGCTGATCAAAATGTAGATGAGATTCCCATGCTTGTAGATATTTAAAAGGTCGGGGTCCCGATGGAAAGTCTGGGCAGACTGAGACTTGTAGGGCCGAATGATTAGAAAGACCTGGTCGAAGCGAGTGATAGAAACTATCTGTGTGCTCCAACAACCATTGAGAGTTGACCAGGACACGGTCCAATTTGCAAGAAATTCATGATTCTTGATTATTACAGCACGAGAAATAACTCCCAGTGGCTCGAAGATCTTGAAGAAGACATGAGGAAACACAATTATTGAAGAGGTTTGTTCTTCTTGAATGGGGAGGTCGTCCACCCAACTTTTCATAGGAAAAACGGACTTCATTGAAATCACCTCCGACAATCCATTTCAAGGAATTGATAGTTCCAGCTAAGGAAATGAGATCATTCCAGAGAATCTACCGTTCACTAGAGGAATTGGATGCATAGACCACCGTGATATAATATGCTGGCTGTCCTTGAGATAGAGGACTGATTATGCAGTGTAAATACTGAGTAGAGAAGGCAATGAGTTCAACATCAGCCACAGAGATATTCCAAAAAAACCATATTCGACCATTCGGAATGGGATTAAGAAAATGATAATGAGGGAGGATATTTCTACAAATTTAGAGGCAGTAGTTGCATCCACCTTAGTTTCTACAAGAGAAATTAATGGTGTGGCATGCTTCAACAAAAAAATTTTTTACATCCAATTGTTTTTCTTTACTATTCAAACCCCGGATGTTCCAAAAAACACAATCCATAAACAATTTGGAGAGTGTGGGGCCTTAGGCTATGGCCTTAGACCGCCTCGGAGAGGCCTTTTTCTTTTTCTTGTTTTTTTTTTCACCCTTGGTGTTAGAATCTGCAAGTGTGTCTTCAGACTGCTTGTGTGACTAGATAGACTTATTTCTTTTAGACTTGTGTATCACAGGAGGGAGAATATGATCCGGATGAAGCACAACTTGCAGTACAGGGCCCTTTGATTTTGGGGGAGGCCCAATAGCCTCTGACTCTAGGAGTCCCTTGGGAGGTTACACCACATCCTCCCCCTCCCCATTCGAAGTGCTTAAGATAAGAGCACCAAGGCTCTTCTGCCCTTCAATAAGATGATCCGAGGATAACAAACCACCTTTTGGAGGTATAGGAGACAGAGAAGACAGATTAGTTTGATTGACTATGGATACCTCCAGAATCACAGGTAAAGTCGAAGTAGACACCGAGGCCTTTGATGGAGTGTCACTTGGGTTGTTAATTGAACTCTGTTTGGAACGAACCTCTATGAAGGACACTTCTTTAGGAAGGGCTTCTGCATTAGAAGAGCCCTCTTTGATAGTGAAACGAGGCTTTTTGCAGCAAAGATTCTCTTCATGCCCAAAAGTGTTGCAATGCTTACAAACCTCAGGTTTCCAGTCATACATAACCTTAATTGCTTCTCTATCACCATTGCGAATTTGAATGAAAACTTCATCCGGAAGCTCCACCCCCGCTTCAATTTCTACACAAACCCTTGCAAAGGCTGTTCGAGATCTGGAAGCAGTGGGAGTATCCATATACAAAGGGGTGCCTATCAAGCTTGCAATCTTTCCAATACAGGTTCGAGACCAAAAGTGTAAGGGAAGGTTAGGAAATTTGACCCAAATTGGGATAGAATTAAGTCTTTCACCTCCATTCTAGTGTTTCTATTCCATTTCTGAATAACAAAAGGACGATTGTCCATAGACCAAGGTCCTCTCTCAAGAACTTTAATGAGATCTTCATCTAGTGAGAATCTGACCATAAAGAAACCATTCCCCTGAAGAGAAAGCATGAGTTCACCTTTTGGCTTCCACAATTTGTTGATAAATTGCAAAAAGGTGTATAAACTGGAGTTTTTCCCCAAACATAACCAATCAGACTATAACCCCATGCTCTCTCTGCCTCCTGCACTTCTTATTCCTCAAGAATGGCAAATTTCTGAGAGCAGTCCGATTCCGGAGAGAAGAATTCCATACTAGCTTGATGCTTGATTGAGGACGATGAAGAGAACAGGCTTGCCCATGACTTCGCTTCAATATTCACCTCCGGAGGGGGTACATTGAATTTGTTCCATCTTGATCGGGGGCCAGCTTTGACCTCAGATTTTTTGGATTTGGACAACTCCCCAACATGAAAATTTGCAGGGGGTGTAGGTAAAATACCTTCGGAGGATAATGCAGAAGTCACCTTTGCATTTGGTCCTTTAGAGGATATTGCAGAAGTCTCCTTTGCATTCGGTCCTGCATCGAAGGCCGGTGTCTCAGATGTCGAAGCCTTCTCTTGCAAAGAAGGGATGGATGGTTGCGAAGTCCCCAAGACATGGAGTGCAAGGGATTTCGTAGGGGGTGAAGGAGAATGCTCAGAGGTGGATGCTTCAGAGGAGAGAGCAGTAGATCTATCAGATGCAGAAGTTTGAGCAGGAGAGGAACCATTACACCTTCTTTGGGGGTTACTAGACAAACCGCTTTCGAGGTGGGGTGAGACGAGATCACACCCGACATAGCAAGGGCCAGGGGAAGCGAGGTGGTAGGATAGGCTTGAAAAGAGGATGGGAGGGAGGTTTGCAGAGAAATGGGAGGGGGAATGGTGGTGGAAGGGGTAGGGGGGATGGAGGTTGAAGAGTTCAAAACAGGGGGTTGATCAGGAGCGGATGGCGAAGCAAGACCTCCCGCCAGGGTCGGAGGGTCCGGCGAGAGGGGGACAAAACGGAGGGGCTGTAAGGGTTTCTCAAGCGGAGAAGTTTATTTTCTATTATAGCAGCACGTTGCAATACCTGTAGGATGTCGCAGTATAAATCAATGCACATGCAGTACTATAATTGAAGTGCAATTCATTAGTAGCATTATTGAAAATAATATTATGATGAACAATAGAATTAAAACAAAAAAAGATATATAACGAAGAACGAGTATGAAGTGGAATGAAAAAGAAAAAATATAGAACCAGGGGGGGAGGGGTTGGGCATTTCAAACATTTAGCAGGATCGTTTTGAATTTTTGTTAAATCCTGGAGGGTTATATGCACATTAAATTTGGAGAGGGTTAAAAAATCTCCTTCAACATGGAAACCCACCCCCCTATGTTTGTCTTTTCTGGGGCGGGATTTCCATCTTTGGGAGAGAGAGAGAGTCGGGGGGGGGGGGTAAGGGGAGAGAGAAAGAAAGAGAGACAAAGTAAAACAGATGTCCACTGCCTCCCTCCCAACCCCCCCCCCCTCTCTCATTCTTTCCCTCTTTTTTTTCTTGAGGAGCACCTCACCTTTTTTAATTTTTTTATGGTGGGGTTCTAATTAAATTTTAATTCATCGTTAAGAAGACGGAATACTTCTAAAAGATTCATCTATATTAGACAGAAAACTAACTCAAGGATCAATTGTTTAACCAGGTCAAAATATAATGAGCAGTTATATGAATATTTGAAAAAATGAGGAATCGATCTGGATATTTACAATATTTCAAGAGGCTATATATATTTTTCCCTAAAATTTAAGGAAGACATACCATTACTACTAGATTGAAATCTAAGAAAACTTTTAAATTTACTGGTCATCCCAGATAGGTTTAAAGAAATACATGACTAAAGAAGTACATTTTGAAATACATGACTAAGGAAATACATTTTCTCATAAAAAAATAAAATAATGTGAAACAAGATAGCTTCTGGTTGACCTTCATATTCTTGTGCACTGGGATCATCAAAGGGTGATGTTCCGTGAGAAGCTTGGTAAGAGTAACTTCAGGTGTCTATACATAAGAATTTTGAATGCTATATTCTATTTAGTGTATGTTCTATCTTTTTTTTCCAACTTCTACGAAACCTGTGTCTGGTTCAGCAGACAATATATGAGACTGGATCCAGTCAGGACTGGATCCGGTCAGTACCGAACTGCACCACGTGGAAATCGAATTGCACCACTTATAAATTGACTGCATAACCAATTGTTGGGTATATTTTTTACTCTCTTATTGGATTCAATCAGCTATTGGAGAAAATATGAATTCCTAAGTATCATCAGTATCCAATAAGAGAGTGAAATATATACCAACAATTGGTTGTGCAGTTCGATTTATAGGTGATGCAGTTCGATTTGAACGTGGTGCAGTTTGGTACTGACTGAACTGACCGGATCCAGTCCTGACTGGATCCGGTCCCACAATATAATGAATCCACGGGCATCTGCCCATGTAGACAACAGATATGTTCTGTACTCTATTTTGTGTATGTCGACAGTTAAGATTCCAAATAAAGGGGTGATTTTCTTCGTAATGAGTACATGTTGATTTTTGTCTCTTAATGGTATATTCATGAAGAAAAATTTGTCTATCATAAGGTTACCTTAGAAAAAAAAAGTTTTTAAATGGTATCTTCACATTTGAAACACCACCTCAATGTGATTTGCAGTCATTTATCAGTGTAACAATTATAATTTAGCATGATCACTTTGTTTATAATCATCTGGAGGCATGCGATGTAATCGATGTATTCCCTAGTATGGATTTTGATTAGGAAAATCAGAAAATGTTAATCAAAAATGATAAGACCGAGTAATTCATGTAGTCACTTTTGTCAAATGAACATGTTTTTAAATTAATTTTTTTTTTGGAAGTATATGTTTGTCTCTTAAAGTACATGCTTTGACAAGAATTGAATATTGTTGAAAAATAAAAATATGAAATATGGATCTTTCAAGGATTGACAAACTTGCTCTCTTTTTTTTTACTTCAAAGGCTTCCTCTTGTATTCAATATAGAGCATACAACCCCATTATATAGATGCTTACATGACTCTTTGGATTACTAAATACATCAATGACCATTTAAACTCCATATGACTCCTAGAACAACCCAAAGACACTTAGAAACACACACCAACATTACTACCATAGATTAACTCACAAAATAAATGCATACAAACATCTATAACCTTCTAGAATAGCCCTTGATTTTCCACAACTCTTCAATTCCGAATTTGACCATCTTTGACCTTATCTTGCCATGTAGGATGCCATGTAATCAAGTTTAGTTTTCAACATCCTCCCTTAAACTTGATCTGACCATACCAAGCCGATTTCTGAAGAAAGAGAACAGCTCATGCTTCAATGGTTTTGTGAAAATATCCGCAACTTGATCTTGAGTCTTGACATAGCGAAGTTTGATCTTCTTATCCTTCACATGCTCTCGGATGAAGTGGTAACGAGTATCAATATGCTTGCTTCGTTCATGGAATACGGGATTCTTTGCTGGTGTGATGGCTGATTTGTTGTCAACATGGATCTTTGTGAGTTCTTCTTGGATGACTTGAACTTCTTTGAGTAAGTTCCGCAGCCATATTGCTTGACAAACTCCCGAAGATGTAGCAACATACTCAGCTTCACATGTGGAAAGAGTGACAATAGCTTGCTTCTTTGAAGACCATGAGAACGCCGTGTTTCCCATGAAGAACAAATAACCGCTAGTGCTCTTTCGTTCATCCAAGTCTCCTCCCCATTCACTATCTGTATATCCCACAAGCTGAAATTCATTAGAAGATGAGTAAAATAAACCATAGTTTGATGTGCCTTTGATGTAGCAAAGGATCCTTTTTGCTGCTAATAGATGGGTGGACTTTGGTTCCTCCATTAACAAGCCGGTTCCATAGAGAATGTCCGGTCTTGTACATGTAAGATAGCGAAGACTTCCAACCAAGCTTTTGAAATAAGTAGGATCCATGTTGCTGCCTTCATCATGCTTGGACAACTTGATTCCACAATCTACCGGTGTGCTGACCGGATTGCACTCCTCCATGTTAAACTTCTTGAGAATAGACTTTACATAAGCTTCTTGTGTGATGAAGATACCTTCCTCCATTTGCTTCACTTCGATGCCAAGATAATAGGACATAAGCCCAATGTTTGTCATCTCAAACTCTCAGATCATGGAGTCTTTGAACTCCTTGAACATGCTTGAATTATTCCCTGTGAAAATGAGATCATCCACATACAAACATACAAGCAAAAAATCTCCATTTTCAGCCTTCTTTGTATATAAAGCATGCTCATATGGGCATTTGATAAAGCCATTTGCTTGGAAATATGCATCAATTATACTATTCCATGCTCTAGGTGCTTGTTTCAAGCCATATAAAGCTTTTTTCAACCTTAGAATCTTTGCTTCATGGCCTTTTTTCACATAACCCGTAGGTTGTTCAACATAAACTTCTTCTTCAAGAAAATCATTCAATTTTCCATTTGTTTTGAGCAGCTATAGAAACAATCAATCTTATTGTTTTAAGTCGAGCAATGGGAGAAAATACCTCATCATAGTCGATTCCCGCTTTTTACTTGTAACCTTTTGCCACCAAACAAGCCTTGTACCTCTCGACTTCTCCTTTCATATTTTTCTTCACCTTCTACACCCACTTGACTCCAATGGCTTTCTTTCCTTCCGGTAGCGAAGTGAGCTCCCATGTGCTATTCTTCTCGATGGACTTGACTTCATCATCCATGGCTTCTTTCCATCTTTTATTTTAATTG
The DNA here is from genome assembly GCA_030737845.1 of Acorus calamus. Taxonomy (NCBI): domain Eukaryota; kingdom Viridiplantae; phylum Streptophyta; class Magnoliopsida; order Acorales; family Acoraceae; genus Acorus; species Acorus calamus. The sequence goes on along the minus strand of CM060879.1, from coordinate 2,596,726 downwards.
GCTTCTTCAAAATCTAAAGGCTCACAATCAGCAATGAGACAAAAGAGTATGAGATTTTCTTGATTTTCTGTTACCTCATACAACTTGGAGAGAGATTTTGTTTTATGTTTCACACGGGAAGAGGATGAACTTGATGAAGGGGAAGACTGTGATGCTAAACCACCATGAGCGGGAGATGATGGTGATGTTGGAGAACCACCATGAGAGGGAGATGATGGAGCATGTACTTCAGTCTCCTTGGGCTCTTCAACATCTTCTTCAAAGAACATGCTTGGATCATTCCATTTTCTTTTGCTCTCCACTCCCATGCTTTTCCTTCATCAAACTCCACATCTCCACTCACCACACTGCTGATTGGATCATATAACTTGTAGCATTTGGTCCTTGAATCATAGCCAATAAAAATGTGTTCTCCGCTTCGACCATCAAATTTGGTTCTTCTTTGTTCCGGTATATGTGCATAGGCGATGCTCCCGAACACCCTTAGGTGTCCAACTCAAGGCAGTGTTCAGGAAGGCGGGATGCGGTTTACGTGCGGCTGGGGTACCGTACAAAGTATAAGCAGCATGCAGGAGTATATGCGAGAGTATATGCGGTTCTGTAATATTTTATTAATAAAAATGATTTCTATGATATAATTCTATGAAATGTACAGGTTTGGTGCATGTGCTCAATATTGAATTATATATATATATATATATATATATATATATATATATATATATATATATAATATATATATATATATACAGTCGAGTGATTGGGTGCGGCGGAACGGCTTGCGGCCGCGACGTGGGTAGTTTGATCGCGGGTCCATCGCATCCGACGGTAAATGTGAATCACACCCGACCGTCCGATATGGACCCGTGATCGCTACCGCACCGCCGTTCCGCCACACCCAATCATCTCCCTATATATATATATATATATGTTTATTTGAGTATATATATTAAATTAAAAATTTGTATGTTTTATAAAAGTATATTTCATTGATTGTATACGTGCCCACTCAAACAATTAAAATTTCATATGAAACCTACTTTCACACATGACATGCAAGACCACCTCCTCATACCACTTCCATTACTCTCAATGCCTTAAATGAATGCCACCTGTGAACAATTAAAATAAAAATAAACTATTCAAATGACTGCCACCTGTGAAAAGGCATGGCCAGCTGTTTGGGGGGGGGGGACTGAAATCAGAGAATGAGAGGGGGTGAGCGACTGAGAGAGAGGGAGGGCCAGAGAGAGTTTTGGAAAATGAGAGAGGGAGGACCAGAGAGAGAATCAAAGAATGAAAGGGGGAGGAGGGACTGAGAGATGAAGAGATTGAGAGACAAACACTGAGAAAGGCAAAGAGAGAGAGAAATCAAAGAGAGATCTGATGAAGAAGAAGATCGAAGAAGCCTGGGTTCTTCCTAGGGCTGGTAAACGAACCACTCGGCTCAGGCTCAGCTCGGTTTGAGCTCGTTCATGCTCGTTCATTTAGACAAATGAGCGAGCTTGAACAAGTTTTAAAGCTCGGTTAGGCTCGGGACCTGGATCGAGCTTCATTTTGTGTTCAAATTCGACTCGCTTGTGTTATAAAAACTTAGTTGAAGCTTAACTAAACTACTTTATAAAATCAGAACATTAAATTAATACAAAGTTATGCTCGTTTAAGCTCATGAACTTGGCTCATTTAGGCTAAAATTTTATTTCAATCCCTAAAAACCCTAAAATAAAGAAGAACGCTAGGCTCGTTGAGGCTCGTGAGCTTGACTCGGCTCGGCTTGGCTCGACTCGTTATAAACGAGCCGAGCTTGAACATGTCAAAGCTCGGCTCGTTCGGCTCGTTTACCATCCCTAGTTCTTCCATCCTTGTTGATGGAGAAGAAGATCAAAGAAGAAGGTCGAAGAAGGTCCTCCGTCCTCGTCGATCCGACAGAACCCGTGCGCCTGCTTAAGCGGGCGCATAAGCGGAAACGGCCCGCATATGCGGGCCTTCCCCGCATATCCCCGTATTTGGCAGCGTGCGGTTCGGTCGACCGACCAAACCGCTCATGCGGCTGCATGATCCGCTTTCCTGAACAGTGACACCAGGTTTCCTTCCACTCCATGCTTCTTGTGGTGTCATGTTCCACAAGCTTCTCGTAGGACAACAGTTTAGAAGATAAACCGCACAATCCACCGCTTCGGCCCAAAACACTTTGGGCATCTTCTTGCTCTTCCACATGCTTCGCACCATATTGAGAATGGTCCGATTCTTCCGCTCGGAGACTCCATTTTGCAGAGGCATGTAGGGAGCCGTAAGGGAATGCCAAATCCCATGTTCTTCACAAAATGCTTCAAACTCCCTTGATGTGAATTCGCCACCTCTATCGGACCTGATAGATTTAAGAAAATAGCCACTTTCTTTTTCTACATGAGTTTTGAATATTTTAAATTTACTAAATACCTCATATTTATTTGACAAAAAATAAACCCAAGTCTTTCGAGTATAATCATCGGTAAGGGTTAGAAAATACTTGTGACCTCCAAGAGAGTTTGGAGTTACCAGGACCGCAAACATCCATATGAACAAGTTGTAGTGGCATTGTTGCATGAGATGTAGCCTCCTTCGGGAAAAGAATTCTGAATGATGCTTGCCGAGTAGACAGCCCTCACAAAGTTGCTCCGGATGATTGATGAAAGGCAATCCTCTCACATGTTTTGTTTCGACACAACTTGAGACCGCCAAAATTTAGATGGCCAAAATCTCAAGTGCCACAACCATGAAGTGTCTTTTACACATGCTTTCAAGCACTTCACATCACCACCTTGAATGTTGAGAAGAAACATCCGATTTTTTGTCATGTGGACTTTTGCAATTAATCTTTTTTTCTCATCTCTTATAAAGATGACTACAATATGTCATATGAATTTCATAGCCTTTTTTCAACAATTGACCCAAGCTAAGATTATTATTTTTCATAGCTGGGATGTGATGCCTGAGGGTGTTTAGTCCTCACATTGCCTAATGGGAGGAGATAGTCTGTGCTTATATGTGAGCACAACTCTTACACACCAAGACGCGTTTTAAACCCGTGAGCCCATTTATAGGCAAAGCGGACAATTTCTTGCTGTGTAAGCCTGGGGCGTTACAATTGGTATCAGAGCATGTCCATTACGCGATGGTGGGTGTGGGTGGCCCCACACGAGGACGTGTGGCCCATTAGGGGGGTGTAATTGTGATGCCTGGCCCAGGCCCAAGAGTCCCAAGAGGCACATGGATTGGGTGTGGGTGAGGGTGAGGGTGTTTAGTCCCACATCGCCTAATGGGAGGAGATAGCATGTGCTTATATGTGAGCACAACTCTTACACACCAAGACGCGTTTTAAACCCGTGAGACCCATTTATAGGCAAAGCGGATAATTTCTTACTGTGTAAGCCTTGGGGCGTTACATGGGACATAATAGACATTTGAAATGAATTGATGACTTCCGTTTCTTTGACGAATAAGTATTTTACCTCTTCCCTTCACTGAAGTATTTGAAGAATCACCAAAAGTGACTTGACCATCAATAGACTCATCTAAGTCCACGAACATGCTCTTCTTCCCACACATATGATTACTAGCACCTGTATCAAGTTACCACATATCTTCTTTCTCTTCTTCTCCTTTGAAAGCTAACAAAACAACATGCTCTTCTTCTTTTCTTTCAACATAATTGTTTTCTCCTTTAACTTGGTTAGTATCAAGATACCAACAATCTGAGGAGTAATGTCCAAATTTTTTACAATTAAAACATTGAACTTGGGGTTTTTCATACCTTCCTCTTCCAGAAAATCTTCCTCTACCACGATTGTTTTGAAATCTTGGGTGTTTGATCTCCATAATTTGTTGGAGAAAACCCGCCTCTTGTTCCTTTGTCTGCGACCTCAGGAATCCTCCATGACATCGGAAAGTTCCACGGCCACAACTTCCACCTCGACTTCTATCTTCATTGCTTCTTTCTTTTTGGCCTTATTTTAGGCTCAGCTTTGATTGCAAAGCTTTCTCCACCGGCTCTTGTCTCTTGTTCAACCTTTGTTCATGAGCTTGCAAGGAACCCATGAGTTCATCAATAGTCATGGCCTCCAAGTCCTTTGACTCTTCAATGGCCACAACAATATAGTCATATTTCCAATCAAGAGATCAAAGTATCTTCTCCACTACACGAACATCTTCAATTTTTTCATTGTTTCGTCGAAGTTGATTAACAACTGACAAAACCCTTGTAAAGTAGTCAGAGACCACCTCCTTCTCTTTCATTTTCAGTTGTTCGAACTCCTTTCGGAGTGTTTGAAGCCGCACCTTCTTCGCCTTCTCCGCGCCTTTGTAGGAAGATTGGAGTATCTCCCATGCTTGTTTTGATGTAGTCGCATTGGCAATCTTCTCACCTTGACAGATGAAGTAAAGAGCTTTCTTGTCTTTTCTCTTCGATGCTCTAAGAACATCTCTTTGAACATCTTGTCAATGCTGCATCTTCTTGAGGCTCTTCATAGCCATTCTCTATGACGTCCCATGCGTCTTGAGAGCCCAACAAAGCCTTCATTTTGATACTTTGATTTTCATAATTTTCTTTTGTGAGTTGGGGAACGGTGAATTGCGTCATCCCGGTCGCCATCTCCTTTGTGGCTCTGATACCACTTTGTTGGAAAATAAAAATATGAAATATGGATCTTTTAAGGGATGACAAACTTGCTCTCTGTTTTTTTACTTCAAAGGCTTCCTCTTATTTTCAATATAGAGCATACAACCCCATTATATAGATGCTTACATAGCTCTTTGGATTATTAAATACATCAATAATCATTTAAACTCCATATGACTCCTAGAACAACCCAAGGACACTTAGAAACACACACCAACATTACTACTATAGATTAACTCACAAAATAAATGCATACAAACATCTATAACCTTTTAGAATATCCCTTGATTTTCCACAACTCTTCAATTCCGAATTTGGCCATCTTTGACCTTATCTTGCCATGTAGGATGCCATGTAATCAAGTTTAGTTTTCAACAAATGTATGGATGTGTCTATCGCTACATTTTTCTTAATAGAGTATACATTTGACTAATATATATATATATATATATATACACGCGAGCGATAGTGTGTGTGTGTGTGTGTCCAACGTGACGTGTATATGCGATGGATATATCGATATATATATATATATATATATATATATATATATATATATATAGGCATTTTTGTGTATTGTTTTAGGACATGACTGAAAAAATGACTCCACGAATATTTGAGTACAGTAGCGCTATTTTGATAAATGTTTTGAAACACGATCAGACCCGACCGGTTGAATGGGTTAAACCGTCATCCGCTTTGAATTCTGGTTTGGTTAAATCCAATCGTATAAAAAACTGATAAAACTCAATCAATTCACTGATTGAAACGACGGTTTTTGAAACCATCTACAGATTGATTAAATCGAACGGTTATTTATTCATAAAAAGTGATTAAAACACCATGCCTCTGTTTGGTTCAAAAAAGTTGAGAATAAGTGGGAATTAGTTACAATAGTCTCAAAATGGATGTTTGGAAGGCTGGAATAATGAGAATCTGTATGCCAGAATTTGCTAGTATAAAATGGTACATGGATTCTAGCCAACCCTTGGATTTAAGTTATTCTAGGTTATTCAATCCAAAATAATATGTGGGTCCACTGTCAAATCAATTGTCATCACCTCTTATAAATCAATTGCCATCATTTTTTTAACTTTTATAAATTCATATCTACACCTTATTTAGATAATTTGTTTAAGATCTCCAAATCCAGAAAAGCATGCGAGAGAGAAAGAGAGAGAGAGGATCTGCACATAAGAGGATATACGACAGAATATCTAAGGGTTCCATTTGAACTATCCATCTTCATCTGTCAGATCAATCATCCATCGTCAGTAGAACTCAGATCTGAGTTTGAGGTAAAACCTAACTTTCACCATGTAGGGTTTGGATGATGAGATAAGCCCTAATTTTTTTTGTTATTTGTTCTATATTCTCTATCAATGAATCTTGACATTTGGGTGTGTTATTCCCCTACACTCCCCTGCGACAATTAGAAGCCCAATGTCCTATTCACCACATTTAAAGCATTCGAAGCTAGGATTTGTGGTTGGTGCCCTTGATGGTAAATCGCTTGGGTCGATTTGGGGGTGTTTCCTGTCTACAGTGGAGGTTGACTCGTCATGAGAAAGGTGGTATTGTGTCCTCTCCCAAAAGACTAGGATCTCAATTCCTAATTGCTCTCAATATTCTCCTACCAAAAGAGGCAACTATTATGCTAAATTAAAATAGAACGGAAATGACTAAAATGAAAAATAATAACTTTCAAACCGTCGATTTGACCTCCGAGACAATCTTATTTGGATCCGAATTTGCCGTAGAGGCATAGTGGCTATTCACGTCTGGCTCGTCGATACGAACACGTACACGTATACATAAATATAGCGCTTATAATCTACGGTTTGAAAGTTATGGCCTCCGAAACCATTTGATTATGTTTTTATCATTTCTTCTGGTCCGTTTAATCTTGTGAGTCCATCAAGCTTGCGGCCATGATGAAGAAAGTTTTAAAAAAATTATTCTGAATCAGACTGCCAACATACATGAGATTATGAGAAGTAGAAGAAAAACCAGATTACAAAGGAGAAGTGATAATTCCAAAAAAAAAAAAATAGAAATTCAATATGCAGTCTTGAAGGAGATGTGATGATAAAAGCAGCAGTACTTCAATTAAAATGCTCTTTTGTTGTCAACTTCAAAGTATTGAAGAAGAGAGGAACAGAGTCCAATCTCTTCCCACTCCAACCCTTCCCACCATTCCTTCTCTCCACGAATCGCCCGCAAACTTTTGTTCTTCCTCACGCTTTCGAGTTTCATAGAGAGCCTCTTCAATCCTGCGCAGCCTTTCACTTTCATCTCCACCAATGCAGGAAACTCCAACGCGTGGTCACTGATGCTCTCAAACATAGGCAACCCACATAAAACAATGGTCTTGAGAGCGGGAAACAAAGCCGCATTTGCATTGATTCCCACATCGTTGAAGCCCAGTATCTTCACCAATTTGAGACAGCGAGACAATTCGAGGTGCTCGAGTCGCGGAAGATGAACAACCCACGCGAAGTCCTGCAATTCATTGCAACCGTACATCTTCAAATCAGTGAGACTAGGGAGGCAGAGACCGGGTTCGGAGACTGGTTTGATCATCCTCAAAAGAGGGACACTGAACACTTCCAGCTTCTGTAGCATGAGAAGCTGCGGGAACTCCAGCTCCTCAAAATCATAGACCTTCGTCAGAGTGAACTCTCGCAGGCTGTTCTTCATGTTGAGGAGGTCCGATGACCGGATACGTTCCAATCCTTCACACTCCTCAATCTCAAGGCGTTGCGACGCTCTCGACAACGTAACAGAGTCGCTCACCGTGCGGAAGACGTCGGGGTCGCTTATGTACAGCAGGAGAGCCTTCAAACGTTTCAGGTTTTCCAGACCCAGAGTGGAATTAAGACGGTTCATTCGGGATAGATTGAGGTAACGCAGCTCGTTGAGTGCGCCGAACCCTTCGGGAAGTCCTTCGATGTAGGTGGAGGATAGGTTTAGGTATCTCAGCCCGAGGAGCGTACATACGGAGGCGGGAAGCTCTCGGAGCCCGGTGTACGATAAATCCAAGACCCTTAAAGCCATCATCGATTCGAAGAACCGTCCGGTATGGAACTCAGACTCATGTTGCATTGGAGCATCAATGTCAACAGACAGGGACAGGCCACCGTTTCCGGTAGCGCCTTAATGTTGTTGTACATCAACGATACCTTCTCGGCTCCACCCCATTTCGCTTCATCTTGTGGTGCTTCTTCCAATCGACATTTGGGTCTCACCAGGAACTCTTCCTTCTTTATCCACAATGCCAGGTCGCGTACCACGTCGTGCATTTTCACGGTGGTTCCTTCCTGGTCGCCGTTCTCCAACAGGGATGCCGATTTTAACAACTCAACCACGGTACAGCCTCTGTTGAAGGCGCTATCGAAATCGTCGTCGTCGTCGACCATGTATCCCTCCCCGCTCCAACAGCGGGTGAGTACCTCCACCGAAATCGAATAGTCTTCCGGGAACAGGGAGCAGTAGAGGAAGCAGTTCTTCAGAATGTCTTCTCTAAGAGCAGTGTAACTGTATTTCAGTCTGGAGAAGAGTTTGTCCTTCACACCAAACAGATCCTCTGATGGCGAGTCCTTCAATTCACGTAAGGCGTGTCTCCACTCCGCGACGGTCTTGGCGCCTCTCATGGCTTTGCCTATCACGTCGAGAGCGAGCGGCAGACCCCCACACTCTCTGGCTATGTCCCTTGCGAGCGCAGGTATCTCCGGATGCCGGCTGATGCTGTCGTCTCCGACGCTGGTTCGAAAGAGTTTCCAAGCATCTTCTTTTCCTAAAAAATCAACTTTTATCTTGTGAACATCTCTACATTCCATCATTGAGCACACTCTCTCATCTCGTGCTGCAAGTATGACCTTTCCGTCGCTGTTGTTGGATGATAGAGGGACCCCGATGTCTTCTTCAAGACTAAGCGGATCCCACAAATCGTCTAACATCAGCAAGAACTTCTTTCCTTGGAGTTGTGCCTTGATGGTTCTAGTGGATGGGGGAGAGATTTTCAACTCATCACAGATGTTCTGGATGATTTCGTTCTTCTCTCTCCTTGAGACCGTGATCATGATCACCGCTTCGAATCCACGATGATCTACCTTCAATGACTCAACGAGTTTACGCAGGAGAGTTGTCTTGCCGATGCCTCCGGTTCCATGAACCCCAATGACGTGCACATCGTCCTCTGAGACAAGGGACACCAGTTTATCCAGCGTCGGATCAATGGCGCCGATGGTGGTGGTGGCGGCGGTTGCGGGGGACTCACGACACGTTCGGGAGGTCGTTCAAGGGTCGGTTCAGGAAATTGCCTTGCCATCAGCTCTTTCACCTTCTCCCGATTCTTCGTAGCTCCATTCCCAATCTTGTACCTCAAGCCGCAGGTAAGAGCGCACCTGGAGAAAAGATTTAAGCAAAACACAAAATGACATAGAAGACACAGATGAAATTTTTACTCAAACTTTTAGTAAAATTTTGACATAAATTTGAGTAAGTGCAGATGGTCTAAGAGTGCCGCACTTGGGGATGGTCCTCCATTTGTTGAAATCTTGTTGGACGGCGGCTGCCTTTCTTTCTAGTTCCTCAACGTCATTGAGCCATCCTTCAACTTCGTTGGCCCGGACGAGATTATGGTTCCTCTCGGCCGCTTCGACGCGATGCTTCAAGTCGTCCCTCCTCCTCTTCAGCGGATCCATCTCATTCGACATATAGCCTACTTTCTTTTGGGGGAACAAGGAATGGCTGCACAGCTTGATGAGGTAATCCCATACAACATCCCGCAATCTTCCGCAACAGCAGTCCAGGGCTTTGCAAGGATCCATTTCTTTTAATTTTTTATTTTGTTTGTTGAGGTGGAGGGGGAGGGGGGTGTGTGAGAGAGAGTGAAGAATATGAAGAGAAAATGATTGAAATGGGTGGTGGTGCAACTGAAGATTAAGCAGAGAAAGCAAAGAGAAGACGACTAGTGACTAGACTCTTCTCTTTGCTATTGGCTTCACAAATCCTATTTTTATGCACATATTTTAGCAAATAGTACAGGTTAGGTTTAAAGCGAATTGAATAATTTGATTATCCAATACTCTCGTGGCTGTATGATATTCTCACTTTGTTATGATTAAGATATTTTATAAGATTTCAAAATTAAATTTAGAATTTAATTAAATTTTAAATCTTCATTTTTAAGATTCAATGAAATTACGTATCCCAAAAAGATAAAATCAGATGGTCACAAGAGCGTTGTACAATCAAATTGTCTAATGCACATTGGACCTAACCAGATCTCTTTAGCAAATGTAAAAAAAATTAAGAGAGGTATGTGTGTAACAATATAATGCTCTTAGGTGCCGTTTGGATAGATAAATGAACTATTATGGAGTATATGATTATTCTAGGAATATATAACTATAACAGTGAAATGAATTATTTTATTTTTTGTTGTGGTTTTTTTTCTGTTATTCTAGTTAGAAAATGTAATATGAAGTTTTTGTTGTTTAATTTACCATAAATAAATTATGGATAAAATGTGAATAAAATGTTGATAGAGATTTATAAAAGGTGAAAAAAATTATTTGATATGTGTGCCCCCTGATTTATAATAGGTGATAACAATTAATTTGACATGTGGTTCCTTCTTATACTAATGGAATAGATTGGAGGGATAATACAATTCCAGGGGGACATGGAATACAAAGACCAACTTATTCTCACTTATAATAGTATAGTTATACTTATCTATTCCTTCCAAACAAACAGTTTTTTTGCATATTCACCTCATATTTTCTCCCTTTCCAATATCTGAACAAGGGGTTGTTTGAGTACTGGAGTAGGAGGGAATATAAAGGTATAACTATGTCTAAATATGTGAGAATACGTTAGTATTTATTTTAAGTCCTTTTAAAATTGTGTTATTTCATCCAATTTATTCCACTAGTATAAAGGGGGTCACTTGACAAATCAACCGTTATCACTTCTTACAAATCAAGAGTCGACGTATCAAATCATTTTTTACTTTTTATAATCATTATCAACATTTTGTTCATGTTTCATCTATAATTTATCAATAATCAATCAAACTACAAAATGAGTTCTTCATCCCAAAATGAGTTCTTCACGTTTTATAATTCATAAATTATAAACGTTTTATGATTTATGAATTATAATACAATTATAATATGGTTAATTCACTTTTTGAACCATGTATAAATTTCGGTCACCATCCCATGTGAATATCTGGGAGTCGGGGGTGAATAATAATGGGTATTTTGCATATGCCCTTGATAAATGTTGATTTTTGTCAAAACACTCCACTTAAATTTATTTGTCTAAATATACCCTTGAAAATTTCATAACCCATGCATAGGTGCCCTGCAGTAAAATTCGGTGAGCTGGGGTTGAATGTTATCATTAAAAATTCATTTCCACTGTTAAAAATACCTAAATAGAGTAGTTCTTCTATGGTTGCACCGACAAAACACATAATAATTCTCATTTAACACTTCTTCGAGTCCAAATCTCATTTAGGTAATGTTTGGTAACGCGATTGCAAAATTTATTTTCTGCAATCGTTAGGTTTTAAACTGATTCTGAAGGAAGCTACCTGCCCCAAGCTTTCTATATTTGAACACTATTTGCCTGAAATATGTTTGCAGAAGCTGTAATTGACCCAATCACTATTTACCCGAAAGATGTGTTCTTCATCCCAAACATCTTCTACATGTCCAACCTAACCGACCTTGTTATTGTGGATTGTCATGCGATGAGTAGACATCTACAAAGGAATCTATTGAAGGGAAAATTCTACAAGGGTGTGTGTATTATCTGAACGATAGGCGGACACCTTAACACAAATGTGTATATTAGGGGGATGAAAAGGGATTTTCAGAATTCGTAGATTGAAAGAGGAGAGAAAAAGGAAATGAAATGCTAGGGTTAAGGTTTTAGTCAAAGAGGGTAACTTAGTAATTACACAACCCATAGTAAACCAATTAATCAGGGTTAGGTATTAGACATTAATATCGTGTGACAGAGGGGTACAAATGTACGGGTTATGAAATTTTCAGGGTAATTTTGGATGGATCAATTTAAGCGGGGTATTATAATAAATCAAAATTTATTAAGGTTAGAAATGTAAAAAACTCAATTATAATTTTTTATCAAAAGAAAAACAATATATATGATGATACACCACATACGACCATGATCTATTAAGGAGGTGGGGGGTGCAGTTTCATTCCATTGAAGCTTCCCTCCCAGCATCCAGATGATAGTTCAAAGTGTTGGTGCTGGAATGTATCTAATTCTCTTGAGCTTTGTAAAGCGTGTAAAAATAATTGGGATTTTTATTTTTAAGTCCCTGTAAATTATGTTATTTTGTGATTAACTCATTCCTTCTTTATATTTATTTTAAAGTCCCCAATTTCATATGTTTATTCCATTATTAGTCTCAGCATTAAACGTCCGTTTGAATATTGAAAGAGTATTTCATATACTGTTATTTTGTGAAATGAGATTTTTATTTTTAAATCCATGTAAACTATGTTATTTAGTGATTAGTCTCTTCCTTCTTCATATTTCATTTTAAGTCTAAACTTTAAATGGTTTTTTCTTATTAGTCATTGGACAAAATGTCTGTATTATTCGTAAGTTTTTTATATTTGGAATTTGTATATAAAATGTTTAGTGAAATATTTAAACCAAAATTGCATTTTCATTATTAGGTGTTCAATGACAATTTTAGCGTTATTCAACACTATATATGCCCACCCAATCTGAGATTTCATTCCCTTATAGCCTTAGGTGTCTAATTAAGATTAAATACATAAATTGATGCAGCATGATCATGGATCATTCGATCTAGGATCACCAAATTGACAATGCAATTTGTTAAAAATACGGAAAACCTTATATATAAATGACGATTTTAACTCTCTGAATAGATTATAAAACCTTATCTAAAGGAGGTAAAATCATCATTTACAGAGGATTTCTGCATTTTAACAGGTTGTAGGAATTTTTTTTTATTTTACTGTGTTTTCAGCTAGGGCTAACTAAACAGAATATTCGCATGATATTTATCATCTGTCAAAAAAAATTAACTCAGGGGGCTATTTGAATTTACATAGTTTTTTTCACAAGGTTATATAGACTTTAGAAAAGGTCAGGAGGTTATAGCACTTGCAATAGCAGGCAAAGAAGCAGAATGATTGAGAAATATGCTTATAGATATAGAGTTGTGGCCACAACCGATGCCATCTATTTCTTTGTATTGTGACAGTGAAGCTACTCTGTCCAGGGCTTATAGTAAAATATATAATGAAATGGCTTGACATATTAGCATGGGATATGAGTGTGTGAGACAATCAATAACAGATGGTGTTATTAACATTATTTATGTTAGATCAAGTAATAACTTGACAGATCCATTAACAAAGGAATTCTCCAGAGACCTAGTGAAAGGTAAAAGTGGTGGAATGGGATTGAAACCCTTTCTTTAGAATCACAAGTAATGGTAACCCAACTTGATTTAAGCATATAACTAGCAAGTATCAAGTTTAATGCGTAATAACAGGTCATTAAAGAGATTGTGAGCTCTAATATTAATTATAACCCATTTCAGGATGTTCAATGCAACGTTAATGAGATTGATGAGTGAGAAACTCATAATGAAGTTCAAATAATGAAATGTATGAAGTAGTAGAGACATATAGTGAAACTTCATCTATGAGAACATAGAAGTGGTGTCGCTTCTATCAAAAGTTGGGGTTTGCTTTTGTAAAATGTTCTTGAAACCAAGATGTAGCATAAGGCCATAATAGTGCTAAAGTAATATATGAACACTCATAGAACTTGAATATATTCATGTGTGTATTCTTTCTAGTTTTAATATAAAATACTTGGTATAAGCTGGGATCATTAATGTCTTATTAGAACTCGGAAGTAACTACACTAAGTAAATGTTTAAGTTGAAAGATACATTTATGTATGCATATTTATATTGTTGAAACTAATATGAGAAATATTACAATCTAGTGAGTGGTTGTTAAATATATTATAAGATAATTTAGGTCTTGGGTTTTGGGTAGAGTCCCACATTGGAAGGGAGAAAACTATTTTTTATTTTGGCGCATTATTACGCGCACTTAATACTTTGCACATGCGTGAGTAAAATTAATAAGATATTATTTTTACTTGATTTTCCTTTTTTTGAATTTTGAATTGTTAGCCAACAGTCTCTTTATTCAAAGATTGCAACTCTTCAAAACTCAACCAATTGACAATCCTTCCCAATAGGGGACGGTTATTTAAACCCCCCTTTAATAGAAAACCACCCCTGTGAGAAAGCTACCCGACCAATTTTTTGAAACCTATAAAACCACCCCCTAATAAATACAATTGTGTAAAACCACTCCAACTCATTTAAAAAGTTCTCTCTCTTCTTTTTCCTATTGTTGACTTTATTTGTGTTATATTTTGTCATTTGAAGCCCTAGCTGATCACTGATTTTGATTTATTTTCTAATTATGAGTTTGATATAGTTTTTTTTTATATTCAAACCAGGCTGGCAATATAAACTAACAAGGACTCATTTTATTCAAATATGTGATTGATGTTAGTTTGGAAAACAGAACTCGTTTTTTTTGTATGTATATAATCCTACTGGGCATATAATTCTTAATTTCTTGTATATGATTGAGTATTTACTTAATTTTTTACAATGCAAGATGACTCCCAAGGAATGTATTCGACCTATAGCTTTCAATCGAAAAAATTATTCCAATGATATGGCATCGAGATCTCGAGATGATGAAGTTCAAATAAATCTATAAGAAATAGCTTGCGATTATTTGTTCGTATCGACATTGTCACCGTCGGCCATTGACACATTTCTCGACATCTCATGTGTCGACTGATACTTAACTTTTTATTTTTCAATAATCTACTAGTATCGATACTCCGTTTGGCGATATATTTAATACATATCGACAATACATTTGTCGATATTATAACAGAAAAAAAATTTGTGTAACCCTTCTGTTCGTCACTAAAAGTGTCAACATATGTAGCACCGGTCGACACTATGTTTGTCGAACAGTACAGGGGGTGGGTTTGGTTCAAAATGGGGTGTGATTGGTAGAGGTGGTTTTCCTTTGCTTTCGGGTGCATAAAAGTTATTTATCATGGGGTGGTTTTCTCATTGTTGGAAAAACCTTGGGTTTTGACCATGTTTGGTTAAAATGAGTTTGGGTTCTACTAATTATGTTTAGTGGAAACTCATTGGATTACGTTCCTCTCGTTGAGTAGATGAATGTAGTATATTTATATTCTCAAAACCCATCTTGGATGAATGAGAAAATTGAATCCAAAGTTCTCCTTAAAACATGATGAAAGTGGTTGGTGATTGGGGATGGAAAAGAAAAAGCTATAGTCCCATATCGGTTAAAAAGAAAAAGTATTGAGGATTTATAAGGTTGGCTCATTGTACTCTAGTGTATTGCTTTTGGTGGACACCCTATGGTGGACCTTTCCAAGCGGGGTGGTGCGTAGCACCACCACGCGCGGCGCGCGTCGCGCGCGCGCGCGAGGGCGTATTGGGCGTTTTAGGGCGCACTTGGCACTTCGATCGTCGCTAGGAGCTGGAGCCTTTTCTTTTTGGACCTTTTGTCTGATCGGACGGTGGAGATCATTCTGATCAAATGAAATCCGGACCGTCGATCGGCAGATGAGATATGGATGATCGGATTAAATCCGGACCGTCGATCGAATGGATCCGCAGATGCGATGTGGGCCGTCGGATCGACGGTTACGATCGTACCGTTGATTATTTGAATTAATGGGTGCTTGAGACTCTGTTTCAGATAAAACTGAACAGAGGAAGAGACTCATCCAAGAGTCTCTTCAACCAATTCTTTCCTATTCAAATACCACCCTATCTCTGCATTTTTTTAGGCATCCAATTCATTCACTGCATTCGAGTCCAGATCATTCTGAGTGCATACATACATACAGTCAGTACAAAGAGAGAGTGAAAAAAAAAAAAACAAGAGTTGGTTCGCTGTCCATACGGTGTGAAGTGCTGCTACCGTACGGAGATCGCCGTTGTATCCTGGGAGACAGTCGCCGGTACCGTAAGCACCAGTGCGGGGCGATAATTGTCTTAAGGACATAGAGTCCAACTCTAGCCTCGGCCTTCATCGAAAAAGAACAGAATCGTCAATCCAGTAAAGTTGCTCTTCTGCTTTGTATTCCTATATTATTTTGTAAACATAGTCCGTTATACTTGTATTGAATTTTTCTAACACTCATTACATGGGGTGGGTATATAACTCCCCTTCCCAATAACAGTATATTTGAAAGGATGCTAAGGCATCCCTCTTCCAATAGCAGAATTTATGAAATGATGCAAAGGCATACCCCTAAAACTCTATATAAGTCTCTTGAAAAGATTTGGTATTATCAGTTTTACAGTTTTTAGAGTGTTGTAGGAGTTCTTGAGAGTTGTTATCTATAAATCGATTCCTTGAGTTTAGTTGTATCATGTAATTGATTTGCTAGAACTCTTTAACAAATTCAATTATTGACTGGGGCAGATATCACTTTACGAAAAGCGTTGAACGCGCCTCTAAACTCTGATCCCTTATGTGTTATTCCTTAAATTCTTTTAGAGAAGATCAGATCGAATATATATTTTCAAAGATGCTCGACCAATCCTCTAATAAAATATGAAAAAAATGAATATGATAATAAGTGGATCAACCATTCAGCAAACTTTTAAACATGACTGATCCAAACTTTTGGAACTTTGTCCCCCCCACCCCACGTGACAACATTACAACTTATGTGGAAGAGTCCATAGAGAACAACCACTTTGAATAATTGAATATCATTTACGGCATTATTGTCTGAGGCACAGGAGTCGATGTTTTGAAAAGTCCATGACAATAATTATTGATGCAGAACAAGTGGTTGATGAATTCTAAAAAGTTCATTTTGAAATTTTTAAGTATTTACAAAAAATCGGTTAGTAAAAATAAAAAGTATTCCAAACTTGGAATCACTTGAAATTTTTATTGGAGCTAAATATCAAGGAGATCTTCAAAAGTTATCGCTACGTCACAACACACGCGTATTTTTCTATTTTTCCTATTTTTAGGCCCTTAAAATGTCATTTTTGTTATTTTTAGTAATTTTTTATATTTTGAATATCTTTATCATATAATAACTCACTCGAATTTAGTTTCTATCAATTCCGAGGATCTCATAGGATCCCTAGATTTAGTTATAACAAAGTTCCGTTTTTGTTATTTAATCATTTCTAATTAGTATAAAAGGGAGACTTGTAATATATGATTTTTAGCTTTTGATTAATATATATTTGTGTTTTAATTCTCTTTTGAGAATTGTGGGTTTGTTGAAGGATCTCAACGTTTATTGGATCTTTGTTTAATTTTTCGCTGCGTTAATAATTGACATGTGAGCAAGTGCATATCCAAAAAAAAATATTTGGATCTGCGTTGGCATTTTGCTTGATTTCTCATGTATCATTTTTGTGACCTTTCTTGAACAATAATTTTTTCTTGATTTTTTCTTTCCACACAATCTATTAAAATTGGATTATTATAGAACGATAAATTCACCATAGTTATCAAACCTATAATCTTCAAAAGTCATTAACCTCTACTTATGTGAATCATAAAAGTCCATCCCATGCCACTAAAACTCTTGGCCCTACAAATTAAAGTACATACATATATACATGACAATCAACTTGTTCCTACTTATTAAATTCACATGTAACAACTACACAATAGCTTGGCATTTGACCCTATTCCAACTGGGTTAATTAGGTTACGCACCCTATGAATAAATATGTGTAAGAAAGTGTCTAGAGAACACACCAAACCAAATTGAATATCGAATCTAAAGAGATTATTTATCATAGACGGACGGTCCATTTTTATAACTTGATTTTCAGTTTGTGTGGATCACAAAAAGTCCACTTGATACCACTAAGATTCTCTATGACAATGAGATTTTTTTTTTAAAAAAAATTTCTTGGTAAACTCTATGACAGGGAAACTTGACTGACTGTACTTTTTTTTGTTTTTTTTAAGATAAAATCATGCTACCAACCGATTCATTAAAAAAAAGAGTTAATACAACTCTAAATTGAGGATAAGAAGACACAGAGTAAATAAACACAGAAAGGATAAGTATGGCCAGAAGGAGGGGTACCAGAGTGGACAAGATGTCAACCCCCCCCCCCCCCGGGACACACACGCACACTCATACTGCTTTCACGGATAAGCACACCCCGTACCCCAACCAACTCCCGCGCCTAATCACAAATTGACTTACTGTACTTAAAAATTGAATTGTATATACGACACTTTGCCCGTGACCGTGCTGATTAATGACAACCATTTAATGGTTTTATTATATTAGGACTAGTTGAATCCCAGTTGGGGTGACCTGATCAAATATGTTCAAGAGATTGTTAGGTTTGAGAATGGGATGGAGATGTGATATGAATTTGAGGATTCAAGTTTAAAACCCCTGTTTATTTAAAAATATATGTGTCATGTAAATCATTTAAAATTGAATTTTTATAACATGATTAAATATCATTTAATATTCATTGGATTTTTTTTTATAGATACATGCATATAAAAATGAATTAAATAAAAAAAATATGGAATAACATTATATAACATGAAGATTGTGGGTAATTATTTATATGTTTGATAAATGAGTTCATACAAAATATTAAAGTAAATATCATATTGTATGTTTTACGAATATACATACCACATTAAATGATAGTATATTATTATTTTTAAAAAAATGCATAATGCATTTAAAACTGAAAGCAATGCTGAATCTAACATTTTCCATATTTTAAAGATGTTTATACCACAAAAGTCCATTCAATAAGAATTTATATCACAAATGAAACTATAAATCAACTTGTCTTTTTGGAACGGTTATGTGATCTTATTAGATGAGATGGAATCCAATCAGTGTTAGATCTTATCAGTACATATCAATCCTTAATTAAGAGCTGACATGTATCACATCATATGATAAATATATGAATTTTTGAAATAATTTTGAACACATATCAGCCCTAATCGAAGGTTGACATGAATTAATGAATGAAGAATTAACTGAATCCAATCTCTTATTAGATATGTAAAGAAGTTCAGAGAGGACAAAGATTTGAATATTTATATTTATCTAAGAACATTACCATGACGTTCTGTTTTATAGTCTAAAATAAAAAAAATTTATAGCATGTGAAGGATACACGTCAAAGATTCTCAACCTATTTACATGTCCCTGACATTTTCCTATATGTGGAGCATAAAACCATCCACACTCCATGGCTCCATGCCAATAAAGAGTTCACAACCACTCTCTTCATAAAGATGACCAAGCATTAATATTTAATATAAAAAGGAGGAAAATCCATATAACCCCCTTAAACCGACTTAAATCCATATAACTTTTTACATTTTCTTAAAATCCATATAAACCCCTCAAAACACCTAATAAATCTAAATAACCCCCTGAAAAAAATTTACCTTTATAGATGATAAATATTTTATAAATATCATGTTTGTTTAACCATGGTAGAAAACACAGTATACTCAAAAAACATATAATGAGTTAAAAATTAAAAAAAATCTTTTATAAATTACGATTTTACTCCTCTGGATAGAGTTTTATAATATATCCAAATAGGGTAAAATAGTCATTTTCATAGGATTTTTCGTATTTTTAATCGATTATAGTGGTTTTTAGTATATCGTGTTTTCGATAAGGGTTAACTAAACGAAATATGCGTAAATTATTCATCATCTATTAATAAAAAAATTATTCAGGGGGTTATATTAGGTGTTTTCAGAGGTTTATATGGATTTTAAGAAAAATTAGGGTTACATGGATTTCAGTTAGATTTCAAGGGGGTTGTATGGATTTTTTGTATAAAAAAAACTGTCCACACTCCATGCCAATAAAAAGTCAATGTCAAACATCTATAGCATGAGAAGGATACTTTCAAGGGTAATTAGCACTTTTAACCCCTGAAAATTGAATATTTGCAAAAATAGTCCCGTCCGTCGAATATTAACAAAAATTAGTCCCGTTGACCTGGTTAGCGCTGTCACATCAGCGCTGGCCGTTTTTTTGTGTGTATATACCGTCTCCACTTTATAATTTTATCAATGAATGTTTGCTTTATATTAAATCGAGCCTCATTTGTATAGACGGTGGAGAATATATTTGCTTTGTAATTTCTTGTAAAAGATTGTCGTGTTGAAATCAAAGTTGAGGAAAATTGATGCAGACATCATAGCCATACAGTATATGGACGGCCGAGATCAAATGGAACAAAAAGAAGAAAATTGATCGATCAGGAGCACCGTGACTTCAAACGGGCCATAACTTTTGAACCATAGATCAGAATCGCTATTATAATATGTCCACATTCGTATCGACGAGCCCTACAGAATTAGTCATGATGCCATTGTGTCATTTTTCAGAGCGTTCTGAAATCGTCTTGGATGTCAAATCGACGGTTCAAAGTTATTTTTACTATTTTTATGTTGTTTTGAGTTTGTTAGGAGTCTGCGAATTCGTTACTTAGATCGAATTAGTTTCGTACATGAATAATGAGTAGTTAATAATTCACCAGAAAATGATCCAGTCTTTGAAAAATGTTCACCTAGAAAGTTGAGAAGATTTGACTACCAAAATCAGTGATGTAATGAATTATAATGAAATATAGTGATTGAACATATATGAAAATTATATATGAATTTCAGTTAAGTTGTTAAAGCATGAATTATAATGTATTTCAACAAAAATAGGAAAAAAAATCTATGGATGGAAAAATTACAAGTTGGAGACGGCATAAATATATGCCGTTTGCAAGAGACGACATATATACATGCCGTCTCCTGTGCATTTTTCCCTTCCTGAGATCTCGGTTGTTTAAAAAAAAACACTATATAATCCGTCTCCCCTATAACCTCTCACCAGGGCTAGTTTTTGCTAATATTCGAGAGGTGGGGCTATTTTTGTGAATATTCATTTTTTATGGGGTTTAAAGTGCTAATTACCCTACTTTCAAAGATGCCCAACCTAATTAATTATTTAGGTAATAAATATCCACACCCCAATCCACTAATAATAGAAGTCTATGGCAAATATAATGTGAAAGATGCACTTCAGATATGCTCAACATAATTATTATTTATTTATTTAAAATCAATTTGATAACTTGGGATATTCATGAAAAAAAATTATATGGGATATTCATGAATGAGCAAATTAAAGGAATGGGGGGGTCCAAATGCAATTTTTTTGAACGTTTAAACAAAAACAGAGAATGAGAATGAACGCAAAACTTCTCCCTAAAACATAAATCTTTGTATACCCATGCTACTAAAAGTCGGAAACATTTATATCATGTCAAAGATGCACTTCGAAGATGCTCAACCCATCCCATTTAACCCTACTAATTAAAAAGAGTTATTATTGTCTCACATAGTTCTTTATATAGTCTTGTATATCTTTATTGTTGTCCAACAATATATTTATCTCGATGAAAATTTTACACATTTTTATTAATTGGTTCATGCTTTGTTGTAGTATGTACTTATTTTTCATAAAAATAAATATCTTATTATATGATGCTTATTACTTTAAAAAATTAACACGTGTACATACGCAAAGGGCTGTGTCTAACCTTTTCTCTAGTTGAAGTATTATGACCAACTAGTTCCTACTAATTATATACCAGTGTGATACCAATTTAATGGCATCCCATTTGCTCCCTTCCCAACTGGGCTGATTAGGTCATGAATAGGTTATGCACCTTAGAAAATATTATTACATAGGTTAGTTCCCAATAAACCATTTGAATATCTATTAATCAAAGAACACTATTATTATACACAGTATATTTTAATATTTTACAATCTCATTTGTAGCTATACATTTTATAATCAAATAGCACTATCATAAAAAAGGGACTACATAACAACGCCCACTTATATTTAAATATGTAAAATACATATCACCAAAGAGAATAATATAACCCATAAAAAGAAAAAGAGAATAATATATATATGTGTGTGTGTGTGTGTGTGTGTGTATCCATCGATGACAGTAATGAAAATTTATTAAAGATCTCAAAAACTCATATATGATCATATATGATAAGAATGATTTTCATGAAAAATAATTAGAAAATGAAGTAATTTTGCAATCCCTCGATCGAGTTTTTGATCCACAGATATTTTACATTTGTCTAAAAATTCTTAAGATCGATTCATCAATCCTTGATAGAGTAGGAATAACTGTATTCATAGCTTTGGGAGAGACCTTTTATACCATTGTATATCTAACTTCTTCCATAGTTCTTGAGATCCAAACAAATTGAGTCCTAATTTGGATGCATGAAAACCCAAATTAAAGAAAATATATACATTAAAATTCAGATCATACCAATAAAGCACTACAAGAAAATTGATTTTCAGCCAGGAAAGTTTTCCTTGGTAAACGTGATAATTTCCTTGGTAAAGATATTTTCCAAGGACAATTTTCTTTGGTAAGTTCATTGCAACAATCAGGTCGTCAAATGTATTTAGCTTCAAAATCACTGTTTCCTTGATAAAAATTTACCAAAGAAACATATTTTCCTTGATAAAAGCCTTTACTAAGAAAAATATTTTATCGATGAACATAAAATAATTTCCTTGGTATATATAAATTATTTCCTTGGTAAAGTTCAAAATATTCTCAAGGACAATTTTCTTTGCAAATACTGAAATATTTCCTTGATAAATTTAAATTAACCAAAAAAATTGGCAAGGAAACTATTTCCTTGATAAAAGCCTGAATAAATCTTAATTATGAATAAAATTTAGTGTAAGGAGGAATTATCTTTTAAATCCAGGAAGTAAAACCCAAATGCGAAGAAGTGAGGAAGCGATCGTTAAATACGATGGTTTGCGGGGAGTTGAAAATAAAAAATCCTTTTTTAAAAGGCGTTCACTAACGAAATATTACCTTGAAAAAAATCAAAAGTGCACTATTACCAACAAAGTATTTTTGTTGGTAAAAAAATATAAAGAATAAAAAAATTCAGAGTTTTTTGTTCCCCTTTACCCATGACATAAACTTTTCCTTGGTAAATGGGTATAATTACCAATGAAATTATTTTCCTTGATAAACAATTCGTGGCTAAAAAGCCTTTTTCTTGTAGTGAGAGCCACTAATATTCCACCAAAATACCTTAATTAACATTGATCCACAAACAATGGAAAGTCATTTATGACTATATCTAACTATAATAGACTTATAGATATAAAATAATCTTTGTGAAAATGATTCTCCTAATTACTAGTTTCTAATCTAATATTAAATTAATTATTTTTTCTTTGTTTAAGTCATCCTTCTTTGCCATGGTGAAACTCGTTTCAATTAATTTGCAACTTCCAACAAGTAGCTAGGTTTCATCTTGTACTGAATTAATTATCAACTGTGAGGGAGCCTGAAAAAATCACCTTCTCACAATATGCATTTGAGGGTTTTTCTTTTTTTAACTATACATTTGAAAATTGTCTGAAAAGTGTGATTTTGTATAAAGTAACGTAGTAAAAATTAATTTTTAGGAAGCTCACATTCTTTTTTAACCATATTTTTTGCATTAAAAGGTCAAACGAACTTTTTATTAAGCATGTTTTTGAGGAGCCATTTGAAAATGTGTTTTTAATTTGCTTTAACCAAAATAAAATCAAGCCCAAATGGGTTTCCAAATGCTACTGTCATACATGCACATTGAGGGATGAGAAACACGAAAGATCATAGTCCATCTATACTGCATTCTCATAATATATCGACTCTATCATAGTGTATGAAAGTTAATTTTCTTTTTAGTATCTTAATATGTACTTTATTTCGTATAATAGTATATAATTTAAAAAAAAAAAGAAATGGTGTGGATTGCGAACGTGCGTGACTACATGTGAGGCTAAGTGTATCATTTTAATTTTTTCTTTATAATACAGTTGAACCTATTTGTTGGATATAAATTTGAGCGTTAGTGCACTCAGTCCATTTATAAGCTCATTTATATTATAGTGTATTCGTTAAGCCACTACACTCACCATAACGAGTTATATATCTCTTTAAAAAAATTTGTATATCATTTATAATGAGTCCATGCAATTCATTAAAATATATATACACTTTATTTTTATTTTTTCTACAAAACTAAATACCTCACTAGATTAAGTATATATATGATTTTAAAAAAAATCACAAATTAAAAGGTTTTGTTATGAGATGTCTTGCATTATAGCATGAAAGACATTTTCGTGAACTATTTTCATAATAGGAGTATAGGCCCTATCATTGTTAGGGTTCAGAGAGATTTTATTATTATGTGAAAGGCAGTCGTGTATGAGGTTCTTTGAAAAAAGGGGCGGTGTTGAGGAGCTGTTGAGGAAAGAGATTTTGTAATTTAATTACTTGATGTAATATATCATTTCACACTCTTCTTTGTGGATGTAGGCAAATTTTATTGAACCATGTAAATGCATATGTTCTTTAGTATGATTTTATTTCTTTTATTGTTCTATAAGTGTTGAGACCTAACACTAAAAGCATCCATAAGTGTAAATTGCATTTGAGACTGAAAAAGTATATATTTCTTCATTTCGAATTGAATGAATCTATTTATAGTAAGTGTAATAAAATATTTAATGAAGCATATACAGTGTCTAATCCGTTTGGTAGCGCGTTTGGGGGCGATTCTGCTTTTTAAAAAGCGGATTCCGCCCAAACGCGCAACCAAACGGGTCAGATTCCGGCGGAATCAAAAGCTGGATTCCTTTTAATTTCTCTCTCGAAATCCGTGTTTTTAAAATCTCAAAAAGAACGCTTTTTTGTCGGAATCGATTTTTTGAATTGAAAAGCAACTTTTTCTACCAAACATTAAATTCCTTCCAAATATTGACTCCTGAATTAAAAAAAAAACATCCCCAAAAAATTAAAGGTCTAAAATCATCTTAAAAAGCAGCTTTATTCTAAAATCTACTTTTCAATATGTGTTTCCAAACGGACCCTAAGAAATATATGTTTCACTGGATTTCTAACAAAGTATATAGAACTATATTTAGACTGAGAAAAAAACCAAGTGTAATAAGACTCTTAAATAAATCAATAAAACAATAAGAAAGGAATTGAAGTAAAATTAAGGAAAAAAAAAACACTCAATTTTCCATTGAAATCAAACAACCATTACAATTTCAAAGATTACAAACTTTCACACATCCAGAAAAAAAAAAGTTGTAGTAATATTTATAGGCTTCAAAAGGTCAGCCCACTTGGACAAGAAGACGACCAAATCTTTCAAAATCTGATGTACAGAGATTCAATTTTGAACAGTTTATTTTAAAATTCAAAATTCAAACTAACCAGCATTTTATTATTATTGTTGGCCAGAATCTCAGACATGCAATCACCAATCTATCCCCAGCTCTCTGGAGAGGAATAGCTCATCAATGTACTGAATAACAGGACCAGATGAGGAGATATAGGACTTCATCTGTTCATTCGCCGAGTCAACTGAAAATAATAAAACATAAAAGAAACAGTAATAAATAAATAAATAAGTTATAAAATTTAAAAGGATTTTTTTGCACATATCCCCTTAAAATAATCTTATGTTTGTCAAAATACCCCTGATAAAATATTATTTTCGACAATACCCCCTTAAAATTATTTAAATAGTGTTATGAATGCTCTTATAAAGGGTATTATTTTAAATCTTAAAATAATTATATTTTGCATAAATACCTTTCAAAAAGGCATGGATGTAGAATTTTATCGTTTTTGAGGAATATTGATGGTAAGAAAGTTTTATGGAGACGTATTTTGACAATATAAGATTTTTTGAGAGATACATGTACAAAATCCAATTGATACATTATCACTCACCATCTTCCTTTAGTAACAACATAATTTGCGAGAATGGAGGAAGGAGACTCAATCCCTTAGTAAAACCTTCTCGGAAGTCCCAATTATGGTAAGGAGCAAAGACTTGTTTGTAAGCAATGAATACATGTTCCATGAGTGAATCTCCCCTGCAGTGGCAGTCACAACAATGATTATCAAACACTTAACTTTTACAACTAAGATGATTCCAAGAGGGTGAATTTTGTAGAGGATAAATTGTTAGAGCAGTTTGAACTTCTTTTGTATTACTAGGAGATAGAGTATATATCTCTTCTACCTCTTATCTCCTTGATGGGTGTTTCTGTAAGTGTTTATATTTTCGATAACCACTTTCTGTAAGTGACTATGAGGAGGTTACGAGAGTGACTCCCTGGTTTTCTTACACATTTCTTCTCCACGTCTTTATTGATCATGGAAGCTACAGTGGAAATTGTTTTTGATGCCTCCACCAAATCCTGAACCTATATATCCCCCCAAAATATAAGAGAGTATATGAAGGTTAAGTTGCATCTTTTCCTCACTTTATGCATGCACATGTGATTATGATATATATGAATTGCATGCCTAAAGAAAGAATACATAGAGCCACTTAATTATTTATTAACTGCATCAAATAGATTCCATTAATATAAAAATGCAACTATATATATTGTAACAAAATACAAATATGCAAGAGAGAATTTAATTAAACATGTGTATTTCGTGTAAGATTGTTAATATAATTAGTTTGACCATTTGAACATTAGTTTTATGAGAACATTAAAAAAATATATGGATAAATATTGCACCTTTAGTGTTGAATAAGAGAAGCATATGCATGAGATTATGATAGTTTTTTTTTATCATACAGCTTAGTATTTTACTAGAGATTGACTGAACACAGTTGATAATGAGATCTAACACTAATCAGATTTCATCCTCTTTAATATGAAGAGAGATAGGGAGAGAGAGCGAAACCTTGGTGACGTAGTCCAACTCGACCTTGAAGAAGATGCTGAGGATGCGAAAGAAGGAGGAGATGAGTGAGCAGGCCCCTGCGAACTGTCCCAAATCCAAGTCTTCTCCCTCAAAAGCCAGACCCTAACCCCCCGTTTGTGTAACGGAATAAGGGAGTATAAGGGTGGTATAAGAATGGATAAGAAAAATAGTTGTTTGTTTGAAGGGTATAACTTGGTATTACTAAGCCAGTTTAAACGAGTATAAGAGAGTATAACAATTCTAAGCAACTCCTAGGATAAGCTATATTCACCTTATCTATTCTCATGGGCCCACATGTCAAATCAACTTTTTACACCTCATCACATCAAATCATCTATCAACACCTCTTATACATCAATGGGCCCACATGTCAAATCAACTTTTTTACACTTTATTTATATTTTATTCTTTATCAAACAAACAACTCAACATTTATTCTTCTGTTTTCCAATGAGAATAAAAAAAATACAACCAAACAGAAAATATTTTATTCTTGTAGATTTGTTATCTATACTGGCATAGTTATCTATCCAGAATAACTCAATTCCGCTATCCAAACAGGGGGTAAAAGCATCTGAGATATTCTTCATTGGTCTCTCTCTTTGCTCAGCCATTCGAAATCTCTCTCTCTCTCTCTCTCTCTCTAAATGATTGAAGTACAACTATGTATGAAGTATTATGTCTTTAATAGATAGAAAGGCTTGTCTCTGAGCACTCTTGGGCTAGGGGTATATATATCCACGCGGGACCAATGCCACCTCCTTAATTAACTACGTCCACATGATACCTACTTTATTTATATATTTTGAAAGGGTTAAAGATATCTACGTCCTCGTAAATATTAGAAATCTTATATTAGTCCTTATCAAACTTGGGACGAACATACAAGTCTCTGAAAACACAAAAAAAAAACCTCAAATACATCATTACCATTAACACATGTTAATCCTTACTCAATGGATCTTGGTTAACTTTAACTCAGCCTATGAAATGTCTAATCTACCCATGTCCCCTTCTTCCTTTCCCCATCCCACTCATGAGAAATACAAACGTTTTCGACTCTAACGCTGCCCAAGTCACTCTTGTACTGATCCGTTAAGACAGTTGAATTTCACCGTAATCTGTCTGGCTGATTAATCGATTCTATAAGAACTGATATCGATTTAGTTAAGTTTTCATTGAGTTAATCCTAATCATACATGATATGTAATACCATTTTAAAATTTACTTTCTTTCTTGAAACATTAATATAACTTCCTGAAATTTTATAAAATCGAAAAAGGTCTAGTAAATCAGTAAATCCTTTACACATTTATTAAAATCTTTTATTATCCTAAACAATTATTTCTTCTCCTAATCTTATCTTAATATTTAAATAAATAATATATTTTATAAATTTTATATTCATCAAATCTAATTAAATTTAAACAAATTTATAATTCTAATGCACATATAATTACATTTTAAATAGGATTTCAAAATCTTTTTATATAATGAAAATGAACAATTTTCTGACCGTGTGAAGCTTCTCAATAGAGGTGATAAAGGGCATTCTCAATATTTTTATATTTGAAGGGTATTTTGGTCAGAAAAAAAGGCTGATTTGGATTTTATTAGATTTTCTGGGATCATTTGAATATTGTTTTTATATACAAAAGATATAGACCGAGAGAGATTTATTGATTTTCATAGGTTCGAGGGAGTTGTATCAACTTTTTCCTTAATATTTTTGTGTATAAAGATTCTTAATGAGAACATCAACATCGATACTTAAAACTTAAAAGTCATGTTTAGTTGACAAGTGGGATTGAGATTATGTGAATCCTGAGATTCTAAATCCAATTAAATTGGGATTGTGATTCAAAAAATAGGATTAGCAATCATGTGTTTGGTAATGCATGGATTACAATATAAAAAATGTATATTTATAAAAATACTCAGATATATATATATATTAGATGTATTAAATATATATATATATTAAAATATATATTTTATAACTAATTTTCTATTATATATATATATATATATAGACGTGATTAGGTGCGGTCGTGCGGTCGGTGCGACCGCGATCACGGGCCGTCGATCACGGGTCCATCGCATCAGACGGTCGGGTGCGAATCACGTCGACCGTTGGATGCGATGGACCCGCGATCGGACGGCCCGCGATTGCGACCGCACGACCGCACCTCATCGGTCGCGTGTATATATATATATATATATATATATATATATATATATATATATATACACACACACACACACACGAGCGATTAGGTGCGGCGAACGGCGAGTGCGGCCGCGACGTGGACCGTTCGATCTCGGGTCCATCGCATCCGACGGTCGATGTGAATCGCATCCGACCGTCCGATGCGATGGACCCGTGATCGACGGCCCGTGATCGCGCACCACACCGACCGCAAACCGCACCTAATCGTAACTCTCTCTCTCTCTCTCTCTCTCTCTCTCTCTCTATATATATATATATATATATATATATATATAGAGTCGCGATTACGTGCGGTTTACGGTCGGTGCGGTGCGCTATCACGGGCCGTCGATCACGGGTCCATCGTATCGGACGGTCGGATGCGATTCACGTCGACCGTTGGATGCGATGGACCCGCGATCGGACGGCCCACGTCGCAAACCGCACCGACCGCAAACCGCACCTACCGCAAACCGCACATAATCGTCGGCATATATATATATATATATATATATATATATATATATATATATATATATATATATATATATATATATATATATATATATATATATTTATTTATATAATTTAGTTATGATAGCAAATTAGTTATGATGAATCACACGAACCTTATATATATATTAAAATATATATTTTATAACTAATTTGCTATGATATATATATATATATATATATTTATATTATATATTTAAATATATATTATATTAAATATATATATACATATCTTAATATTAAATATATTATGTGAGGCTTTTCAATATATAAAAAATGATTTTAGACATTTTTACCGAGGCTTTTCATCTCCCTTGACATATATATATATAAGATGGGCATGACAGGAGCGACGAACCTGTGAGGGCCAAGTGGAGGAGCGATGAACCTGTTCTGTCAATGCCGGTATGCGCAAGCGTTGTGGCAGGAGCTAGGCGTGGCTAAATCGGGTGCTCGGCCACAATAGGTAGTGGATCTCTAGGAGGCGGACGATAAGCTGTGAGGGCGCGCACAGCCAGGGGTTCAAGCAATCATGGCTAGGTTGGTAATCCCAGCAGGGGCCTGGATGATATGGCGCACCAGAAATGACGCAGTGTTCACGAGAGCGAGGGTTTACATCGAGAACATGACATCAGCGGCAATGGCACTCATACGTGGATGGGCGTGTGGTTTGGTTGGCATGAGGGGGGTGCGACTGCATAGAGGATCGATTGTGGTCATCCCTGAGACGTTGGTGGCCCACGCCTCACCCTCCCGCTAATCGAGCAATAGGTCAACACCCTGTCAACGCCATTGCCCAATCGGGAGGACCGCCCGAGTATGATTTTTTATTATCGTGTTTATGCTTTCTCTGTTTCTCTTCATCCCTCATTCATCCCTCATTCAGACATATACTAATATCTTCTTAAATGAATATGATTGGTAGCGTGAGTCTAACTTTTTCAAAAAAAAATCTAGCATAAATGCAAAATATAAGTATAAAAATCTATACTACCTATAAAAGTACCAATCCTTGAAAAACTTTCATTGGACATGTTTACCCTTATCAATTCATGAAAATTCATTCATATCCCAAATGATATTTCATCATACATATTTACCCTTTCAAATTATTCTTATTTACCAATTAACATTCTTCACAATCAATTACATGATATTGTAATTTTTTTAATAAATTCAATTTCATTTTATATACTTATATAATATATCTACAGCTTTTGTATTGTAGCCGTTAGAAAATCCTATTAATTTTTTCATCATACATAATAGTATTACATACACATTTTTATTCTTATATATTTTTGAGAGATTTAATAAATAATGACAATTTACCAAATTATAAATTGTATTGCAAAGTTTATGTTTAAATTAATGTATCTAAACTATTATAAAATCTTAATTTATATTATATTACATGCACATGTTACCATATTAACCTATATATATTAAATTTCATTAATAAAATTATATTAAAATTATTAACTTTTTATATACAATAGTATATATATTTTTGAAAATTAGTATATAATGATAATGTACATTGTTGAAAAGTCACACTATGTAAGTCTGATCGAAAATTAATTTTGATCATACATATTTATCCTTTCAAATTATTCATATCTAAATTAAAAAAAACTGTAATATATGTTATATGACATGCACATTTTTATAGTTTTTAGTTCTGTTTTTTCTTCTTCTTAAAATGACATGGAAGACCAATCCACCAAAAAAACCTCTAGAATTGACAACTATAGCTCAGTTGATTCCCGCTATTTTGTCTGTAATTTTTTATCAGACATATTTACCCTTTCAAATTATTCCAATCTAAATTATAAAAAAAACGTAATATATGTTATATTACATGCACATTTTTATTCTTATATATTTTTGAGAGATTTAATAAATAATGACAATCTATCAATGATCGACGAAGATTGTAAATTTTGAAAATTTTCAATACAAAACCAGGGCATCTCCCTTTAATTGTTTGGCTTTTCATCTTTCTCCCTCATAAAATCTTTGGCTTCATTCCTTACCCATTAAATCCCACCGTTGAAACCACTCTATCTCCCCCGACATGTCAATCGACGCCCTTCCATAAACGGTCGCATTCACATGCACGACATTGAGGAGCTCCACCGGCGAAGCACGATCATTCCCGTCCCTATTTATGTGGATTCATCGTTGATCTCTCCTCTCTGTAAAAAATAAAAATAAAAAAAATCTGCCATTACGAAGGTGCGGTCAGTATATATCATGCACACTTTGATTCACAAATGTTAATTTTTTTTCATTTAATCCCCCTTTTTTGGTTTATTTTGGTTGTTCTTCATTTTTTTTAATGGTCCTCTCATCGTTATGTATGACGAAAATAATTATGTTCTTCCACACATTGTTTGTTATATGTACAGTTAGACTTCACTTCGTCATTCTCTGTCATATATATTTCTTTGTATGTATTTTTTATGTGCTTCTCATTGTTATGTATGAAGAAAAAAATTATGCTCTTCAACTCTATATTTTTTTTAATAATGTTCTGCTATGTCTTTTTTTTGTTATAGATTCATATATTTAATAATGTTTTTTAATTTATTTCACTTCATTATTTCTTTCTCTGTTGTTACTCAAGTGAAACAAGACACATCATAGTGAGAGATGTTCTTAATCAGGAATTGAATATCAATATAGCCAAAACCTTCAACCCTAATGATTTACAACAACATTCCAATGCTGTGCTATAGTATTAAGTTTTTATTTACATTCGTCTGTGGGAAGATTATCATGTTATGAAATTTTTTTTACCCTTCCTAATCAATGTTTGCAATTTTTCTTCTTATTCTTGCATCCTGTCTTTCATTCTTAGTTGTAACACAAAAGTGAAAATAAGAAATCTAATACAAAATATATTGTTTTGCCCTTCACAGAATCTTCTTCGTTTCTCTCTTGTGGTTGGACGTAGGACAGGTGTGCATATTGTGGTGAGTGCCTTGATTAAAATAATGTTTGTTTACATCATTTTTTCGTATTGCAACTATGATTTATTCGAATATTCATTTTTGGTTGGATGAAGATTTTTAAAAAAAATTTAAAATTTTTTGCAATGTGATTTTCATGAATTTCGGCTCTGGCAAGTGAGAAGATTGGTCTTTTGCTTTTGCTTGTAATTAAAATTTCATTGTTATTTGTGTTATTTAAATTTATATTTTATAATTTAGTTTAAGTAACACATCCCTATACATGCAAATTCCTGCTGTAAATGATCAGAAGTGAAGCTTTTTATGTATAATATATACAACCAATACAGGGGATTTCTTTTGGAGGAAAGATAATTTCATTAAAGCATGCTATGGGACTGAAATTGTGCTATATAACCTTAACCTTCAACTTTCATAATTTGTTTACCATTCAAATGTTGTGCTATAGTATTAAATTTTCATTTACATTCGTCTGTTGGCAAAGAAGGATAACTTTATTTTGGGTTTGGTGGAGTTAATGCCAAAATTGGCTTTTAAATTTTTAGTTTCTATTAGTTAATCCAGCATTTAGAATTTTTTTCCTTCTTTCATAAGTTTGGTTAATTGTTATGCTTCTCTTCATTAAAAAACTATCTATGAAAAGTTTAGCCCTCTATATTTTGAGTCAATTAAAAATTATTTGATTTTTGTATTAGTCTCTTATATTTTTTTTTGTTATATGAGTTTAGTTTTATTCACAGTGGATGTGTTTGAAAGCTACTTTAGGTTTGTCATGAAAAATTTATATGTTCTGTGTGTATGTTCTTCCATGGCTTTGTATGAAATATAGACATCTTGTCTATCCCCATAATATACAATACACTTGAAATGCAACACAGTCGTGTCTTTAAGATTTTGTATTTCCTTTGGTACAGTTGAAATAATTATTCAAGATTTGCATTATTACTTTGTTACTGATATTTTTCTACTGACTATACGATAGGCGAGAGTGTACATTTTTATTATTTATTTTAGTAGTCTGTCAGATTGGGTAGCTTGAAGCAGTGACTCATGGATTTAGGTTTGATAGATTAATTTTGGGTTCTTCTTTAATTTTTGAGGGATTTTTTTTGGTGCATCATGAGGAGATTTGCACTAATATGACAAGAACATGTAATAGTTGATTTAATTATTTTATTGACCTTTAAATTATGTCATCATTGTCTTTTGTAGAAATTACAATCCTTATGAAAATTATATATATAAGGTTTGAAGTTTAAAATATTTTTAAAAAATGACTCACTATTGTGTTTTCACTTTTATCTTAGTTGTTGTGGCTAATCAAAATTGAAACTTTTAAGGCTTTACTTGAGGTTACATGGTGTTTCCAACTTTTTCTTTACCTCTTCATTTGAAATGTTGATCTCTCCAGTGTCCTAAATGTCTGTTGCATAACTCTAACCTCTGTCAATATCGGGTGTTGTTTCCTCAAGCTGATTGCTTTCTTTTTCATTTCCTTAAAAGCTTTCTATTGTTTCATGTTTAATGAATTCAATGGAATCTTTAACCTGCATGACAGCAAAGTTTAAACTTAGCAATCTTGAACAAATAGGATATCAATTTGACAGCCTATTTTTATCTTACCTTTCCATATGGGTTTTCAATTTCACTAGCATCTTTTGTATCATGTATTTCTTCAAATATCTTTCACTTGGGTGCTCCCTCCTTGAGCATTTCATTTTTCAAAAAACTTTTTTCAGGTATTCTTTCTCGAATGAGTACAGCATGGGTTTCTTCCACCTATTTGTCATAAAATTTCAATATGGTTAAGAAAGAAAGAAGATTTAGCTCTTTATATAATTCCAACATGAAATCGACATTGGAAATTCTTAACTTCTGAGGATTCCTCAGCATCAGTTATTTCATGCATCTGATTTCTTGAATGGTCACCACACATACAATATCCAAGTCTTTAATCGACACTGGATGACGTAGAGAAGGAAAAAAATACTAGGAACTTCATAATGTACTTTACAATCTGACTCTGCTTCAGAATTGTAATTTATGAACTCTCTTTCCCTTCATTTATATCTAAATTCTGATATTTCAGGATAGTTGATTTTGATTCTAGCTCACTCACCTTCTCGCCTTCATTCTCATCCTTTGGTGAGCTTTCTTGAGCTGCTTCTTCTTTGATGTCCATAAGTTGGATTCATTTATCTGTGGCACAAATGAAGTTCACTTAGTAGTCAAGAACATATATGAAAGTTTTTAGGGCAGCTCTATCCCCACCGACCTGCTTGCTGTCCCCCCCAACCAGAAAAAATTAGCAAAATTAATTTGTTTAGTTTTGTAATCCACTATCCCCACCTCCCCTCCCCACCAACCGAAACATTTAGAAAGGACATCTCCACCACCTGAAATCACTGAGGTGAGGATAATCGATGTATGTGTTCTGGAAGTTGTTCGACAACCCTGAAGTCGAATAGATGTACTGGCGGGCAACAAAAGGTCAGTCGACCTGGGGGGTCATGGGCGACGAGAGACCCGTCGAACAAACCATTAGGCAGCCTATATTATAGATCGGGTTCGACAAGCATACTGTCGAACATATGTACTGTAGGACGACAACAGGTCAGTCGACTTGAGGGATTTATGGTGACGGAAGACCCGTCGAACGTTTACAGTGTAGTGATCTATGACTTTAACTATGAACATTCAAAATGTTTTAAACCATTTATACTAATTATGCTTATTAATTCATTCATTCAGTTAAACATGAACATTCAAAATATTTTAGACCATTTACATTTTGTTAGTCTTGGGATTTAGTCTCCACTTCAATAAAAAAAAAAAGCATTAATTGATACTTGTTCTAAAATCATCCGTGCCGATCGTGTCTTTGAATGTTTATAGTTAAAGTCATAGATCACTACACTGTAAACGTTCGACGGGTCTTCCGTCGCCATAAATCCCTCACGTCGACTAGCTTGTTGTCGTCCTCCAGTACATATGTTCGACAGTAGGATTGTCGAACTCTATCCATAACACATGCTGTCTAATAGTTTGTTCGACGAGCCTCCCGTCGTCCATGACCCCCCAGGTCGACTGACCTTTTGTCGTCCGCCAATACATCTATTCGACTTCAGGGTTGTCGAACAACTTCATAATACATACATCGATTATCCTCACCTCAGTGATTTCAGGTGGTGGGGATGGCCTTCATAAATATTTCGGTTGGTGGGGAAGGGAGGTGGGGATATTGGATTACAAAATCAAAAAATTATTTTTGTTAATTTTTTCTGGTCGGTGGGGACGGCATCTAGGTTGGTGGGCGTAGACCTGCCCAAGTTTTTAACACCCTCAGTTTTCTCAGACTACCTCGTCAGATATTTCAACATGTGTAGAATTACTTGCATCATATTACATCTATGGATTAATTTTTTTTGGTTGAAAATGGTGTTTATGTAAATTTGTATTGCTAAAAATGTGTTATTTTCATATTTTTTGTGTTTCATACAAATTATCATTGACATAGGATTATACAATCTGGTCTTTTTGAAATATGAAAGGGTTTATATATTACTTTATGATTTATAGTGTCATTTATTGTTGCCTTGCAAGATGGGATTGTAAATAAAAATGTTTCTTGATGCCATCACTAATTATACATATGGCTGAATCTTTTACTGATGAAGGAGATTCAATTTAGAAGTATTTAAAACATGAAGAGCAGTAGAAGCATGTGCAGCTTTAATAGTGGAGCCAGTACCAGGTTTTTTTTGTTATTTATTTATTTGATTAATCAAATTCTTTACTGGGTTCTAGGTGTTCTCTGGAAGTGATGATGCAGCAGTCCGAGTGTTGGATCTTGTAAGTAAAAAGTGTGTTGCAGTTCTGGAAAAACATTTTTCAGCTGTGACTTCATTGGCAGTATCTGAAAATGGGTGGACTTTGTTAAGTGCTGGAAGAGACAAGGTATTTAACATAATTCCGTTCATTAACCTTCGAATTGGTATTTGAAGAATTGGTAAATTCTTTTTTTTTTTTTTTTTGTTATCTGTGTTTCAAAAGTAAGTTCTGCATATGATGTAAAATATTTTCTCTACAACATTAAAAAAATGTATGTATATGTGTATTTGCTCTACTACATCATACATTCTTTAGTTTATGTTCTCACTGTTAGTTATGGTTTCGTTGAGTGTTTCCAGCGCGGTAAACTTTAAGTTCAGTAATGAGGCTACCAGCCTTAATGTAAGATAGGATTATCATGTTAGGTGGTATTATAGTCATCTAAATTAGATAGAACTCGGTAGATGTGATTAGGAAGATTAAAAACATATTATGTACATGGTTATGTTTACGTTTTAGTTTCAATAGTTGGTAATGTACATGGTTTTATTTTCCTTACAATTCAATTTTTAAATTTTCACTTTGATCCATATCATGATAAATACATTATGATAAATACATTATGTTTGTACAACTATTTAGCTTCCATCTTCATCATAATCTCTCTCTAGGGGTTCTCTTTTTTCATATTATCCTACAAAATCATGATTCATATATGTTTTTCTGGATCTTTTGCTCCCTCTCTTCAAAAACAAATTGGACAGGAATCAATAACTACATAATTTTTCTAACAATGAAGTTATCTTATTTCATGACAATCATTTTCTTAGCTGCCTGACATTAAATTCAATATTAAAAGAAATTCTCAAATGACCATACTTTAAAACACTTTTTCTCAGCATATAATGTTAAAAGACAACAATTTACAAATCTGATCTAAATAATTCTCATTTAAAAAATTTACCCTTTCTTCATTGTCAAATTCATTTCATTGACAAATACTGCTCAATTGTTACTCCAACAAATGCCCGATTAATTTTGGGAAATATGTCATGCTAAAAATTAAAAGATAAAATAAATATTGTTCAACACATAAATTTGTTGTTATTACAAGGTTTATTTCAACTTGGGCTGCCATCCTATACACTTTAGGATATTTTTCTCATAATTATAAGTCTTCATTGATGTTTCTTTGTACCTCATTATGCATACCAAATAAATGTCTTAATTTAGATTTTTTTTCTACAGTGTGAGCTTCATGATTCTCATCCACATTTTTGGCCTTTTAATATAAAAAAAAAAGGAATTAGGGATTTGGTGGAGATTAAAAGCACTACTACTGAAA
This sequence comes from Acorus calamus, assembly GCA_030737845.1. Taxonomy (NCBI): domain Eukaryota; kingdom Viridiplantae; phylum Streptophyta; class Magnoliopsida; order Acorales; family Acoraceae; genus Acorus; species Acorus calamus. The sequence continues at coordinate 2,559,182 of CM060879.1, read as the reverse complement.
TAACTGCTATGGAAGAGGCAACTTTGCGAAAAGTTCTGTAGATATTCATTGAGGTTGATCTGAATCTAACTATTGTAAACATGTAATAATTTCATCCACATTGTATCTTGTCTCATATAATTTTAAGTGGAAAAATTTACATCATAAATATATAATATACATTCAAGTTTTCATAATTGGGTAATTAATCTTCGGGTTAATGTTTAGACCGATTTTCTATTTATAATGGTAAAATACTTTAAAGCTCTTATTTCTTCTTTCCCTTTTTCAAAGAATGACAGCCATGCATATGATGACAAAATGAAATGAGAGATTACACGTGAATTATTTAAACTTGAAAACATAACAAAACTTGTAATGATCTAGAGTTCAATCTAAATTTAGAGCTTATCATTTTTACATATTTATATAATTAAATATCATGTTTATTAAATTTTCAACAAAAAGAATTCATGTGCAACGCACATGTGCCTCAACTATATAAATAAAAAGAAGAAATACAATGTTGCCACAATTTTTTTTTTTAAATTTGACACAATCCATGCCAAATAGATGGATGTCTGACAATTTATCATGGGTAAACATTTCAATGCCACAACAATTTTTTAAGTACCATTGGACTCGCAAATCACAAATCATATCAATTTCAATTATCATTGGGGGGTTACACTGTATATGCTTATTAATGGATTGAACATGCAACCAATATAGAACATGCACAGCTTATTCTGCCTACTCCATTCTGTGCAGAGAGAATATAAGAAAATATGCATAGATAGAAAAACATCTACCTAGACAAACTTTTTTAATTCATTAAATGGCAAAGCTGATAAACTTCATAGGCATAAAAAAAAAGGAAATATAGAAGATTTTATCTGTTCCACAACCCTATTCTCCACATCAAAAAGCATTCAGTTGGACTCGCAAGGTATGAAACAAAATTAAAAAGGAATAATAGAACTAAAGGCAAACCCAGAATCCCAATCATGATCTTCTCATCTGAATTTCACATTTGCATCCCATCTGAAATAGCAGTGTTTAATGAGACTTAAGATGCTCCCGTAGAACATTAAGCCCCTCAGATTCCTCTCCATAATCCTAAAGACATCCGCGCAGCATAGATGCATTAGAGGCATAATTGAATGGAGACTTGAAAAAATGAATTTTTTCATGATAATGTACTAAAAATAGTTTAAAATACTGACCGATATATAGATATAACAGATTAATATATCAATTTGCCCCCAGCCACCACCCCCCCCCCCCCAAAAAAAAAAATTTAATTAATTAATTAATATCTCAGATTAATATATTAAATTGGGCCACTTAACCATCCATGTTATCAATCAGGCAGTAGATTTTATTTTAAGGAAACCAGGCAATATATTGCTAATGTCATCACTGATACTATCGATGAATCTTCTATATATCAAAAGAGTCCAGATACATTTTTGATATATTGACGATATATAAATAGATGATAAATGGGTCGGGTCATGTGACATGAGTCATCTATCATCCTTGAAATTCTGCTAATTGTTGTTGTCAATGGCTATATCCAACAGTTCAAACTCTTATCATTGGGGGGTGGGTGGGATTGCAACCCCTCAATAATATGTTGACTTTTTTCATATGTTCTTTTTTTTTCAAATATTTAAAACCATTATTTTTCAAATCCCAAATCAAAATATTGATCAAATATATTAATTTGGGACCCATGGATATATCAAAAAAATCAATATTTTACACTATTGACTAGTAATATGTTGGCTCACCTTCACGACAACACAGGAGCATCCAACCACCTTTCTGGCCTTCCCCTCTTGGTCAATCTTACACAGCTGTGTTGTTTATCCATCAAAGCAAACAAAACAAATGCATCAGTAAGAGAGAAAAAAACACCATGCGCTTCTCTATCGAGGGCAAAAAATCAAAACAAAAGACCTTCTTGGCTGCATGCATTATGAACTAAAGCCTCCAAGCTTGATTAGGTTATTTGATGCAATCTTACATTATTTTCTATAAATAGGCTATTCTGCCAAGGCACCAGATTAAAGTTATATTAGCTGATTCCTTTGACCATCTTAATGAACGGGATTTAGGTATTTACTCCAGTTTGACAATACATTCAAAATCTTGGAGGCTTGAAACAAACAGAAACTAGTGAAATCAGATCAAGATTAAGAGTTCTGTTTAACTAACTACGTACTGGTCGTGCATTATTATAGATGGGTTAAGGAAGAAAGTAGCAAGTATATATGCAAGAGCTAAGTGATGTGAGCCAACCAAGGAGGGGAAAATAACCACTGGCATGCCTCTCAAAATGAGAAGTACAAGAGAAAAGTGGGGTATTGGAGATAGTGTATTAGCAAAAACTCAAAAGAAGTTTTGCTAAGACCATCACTAGGGGTCATCCCCTCGCATTGATGGACACAATAATATAAATAATTCTGTCAAATAAAAAAAGGTATGCAAATCGGATAATTGTCTCAAGGAAACCCCATAACCATGGTTCATTAAAACAATATCTCAATCCAAGTGATTTTGATATTTGCTAACTCAGGATCTCAGACAATTTTTGTTCAATAAGCAATGGTACATAGGCTTTCAGGATTCTAATGAACTATCAAACATGGCCCAAAGTGCAGCAAATTCTTCACACATGTAAACACACGGATGCAACTTTTCATTAACATTAAATTTGTTGAAATGCTTATGCAAAGTATCACAGATGTCACACACTAAAACTTTAATGACAATTAATCACATGAAAATTCTGACCATGATTCCATTTTCCTTGTATGAAATTTTATATGGCCCATACAGAGATACATAGCACCTTATTAATGTTTTGCATTTATATCGTCACTCAGCAAACATTAAATCACAAAATGTGAAAAGTGTATAGACATAACTTACCCCTGTCCATTCACCAAGAGTTTTGGCCTTATCCACAGTTATCAAGTTCACATTGTGGTCTGCGCAGAGAGCCTTGACTAGTTTTTCATAGTCTGGCTGGTCGCAATCCTCAGCTAGGACACAAAGATGCGCTGCATGCTTTTCAATTACCTTGGCACCCTCATGAAGCCCACGGGCCAGCCCACCATGAGCATGGGCCTTCTTAAGAACAAGCTGCAGAGCAGTCATAATGTCCATCGGCTCCCCGAGAGCAGGAGTGGCCTCAGCCACAACAGTAGCACCCTCTTCTCTGCCAAAAATTGGGGAATGAAAATAAAAAGGTGAGTCTAAAACACTAAAAGTCTGAACAAAATGAATTTTGCCAAAAATATCAATCACACCTTAGCAGAAAAACATTAAGTAAAATGATATACAGAAAAACCACTGATTCGATGAAAAATATCTTTCATTTATGTGAATTATGTGGTTCTGACTTCACTTACAACATCGGTAGCTTGAAATGTCTCATGTTTCATAAACATCAAAGACCAACATAAAATTTTCCTTCAGTCTACTTTAAAATAGCTACATGAATACCACTGCACAAGTGCACATCAGACAACTATTTACCAGAAGTATTTCCCTGTTATGAAATATACTCCAAAACCAGTTTCTAAATGATGATTACATCACATTACCAGTAAACTAACATAGAGTTCATATGGTGTTATAATTGAAGACACCTTTCACCAAACCTCCTCTTGGTGGGATGGAAGAGGTACCCCCTCTTTAGTGAGGGGACTTAGGTTCAAGTCTTACCGCCTGCTGATAGAGAAAGATTTGACCAAGAAAAAAAAAACTTACCAATCAAATAAAAATTAAAGACACCTTTCAGCTTTTCCTCATACATTGCTTATGAAATTTTTTTTAAGGCTTGGTACCCAATATTCACATTATAAGTGAAGAAGAAACAAATGGTGTAGGAGATGATCTCGGCAATTGTCTGCTTAATGTTGGAGTGTTGGGAAACACCATATTTTTGTTGGAAAAAAATAAGTTTCACAATCAAATCCCCACAAGCAAAAGCGCACCTTGCAGTACATACCAAATAACAGTTGCAAAGTTCCTGTACAGCATATATCCAGGAGGTGTTCGGTCGCATATTCGTAAATCATACAAGATAAGTATAATAAAAGTACAGAAATAATTAAACTATTTTCTAGACGTATCATTTAAAATTAATATGAAAAATACATACAAAAACTTCAATGTTTTTTGTGAAGGTGACTATTAGGATTTGTCTAAGAATGTGATAAATCATCCAAACCTAAATGGATAATCAGATTTTAAAGGTACTAAACGCAGTATTCATATTTAATGAAAATCTACAAAACAAACCCAAATCATAATTAACTCTTTTTTTTTTTGAACTTCATCATGAAAAGCACACTGAAATTTGGGTTACTTTCAATCCATACTCTCTCTCAGATGTGTCCCATCTCTCATACGGTCATACCCATCTAGCCTAATCTTCCATATATGCTTGAAAACACAAACTTTCATCAAATCTTCAAATAAAACTAACTCAAATAAACTCACTCAAACTCAAAGAACGAAGAATACAAGTAAGGATCTTTTACAATCGCTGAAGGGGATCTGACTGGATCCACCAATCAAAACCCCCAGAATCATCATCAAATCGAAACAACAGAAAACAAAGATCAGAGAGAGAGAGAGAGAGTACCCCGACATATTGTTTGATCCGACGAACACGAAAAGAAAATGCAGAAGGAAGACGCGCGAGCGACGATGGATTCTTGGAGGGTTAGGGTTTATAGAAAAAAACGGCGAATGAGAGAAATTTATATTACTGGCAGTGATGGAACCTGTTATTCCGAATTAGGGTTGCAACTTTGGATAGGTTAAACCCGATCCAATCTGACTTTTGTGCAAATCAAGTTTAAGATTTTATGCTCCGTTCGGGAAGTGGAATAAGCGAATATAAGGGTAGTATAAAGGTGGTATAAGAATGGATAGGGAAAATGGTTGTTTGTTTACAGAGTATAACTTGGTATTACTAAGTCAGTTTAATTGAGTATAAGAGAGTATAATAATTTTAAGTAACCCCTAGGATAAGCTATACTCACTTTATCTATTCTTATGGGCCTACATGTCAAATCAACTTTTTACATCTTATCACATCAAATCACCTATCAAGACCTCTTATATATCAAAGGGCTCACATGTCAAATAAATTTTTTTACATTTTATTTATATTTTATTCTTTATCAATCAAACAACTCAACCTTTATTCTTACGTTTTCCAATGAGAATAAAAAAACACAACCAAACAGAAAGTCTCTTATTCATGTAGATTTGTTATCTATACTAACATAGTTATCTATCCAGAATAACTCAATTTTGCTATCCAAACGGGACTAAGTGTTTGGACTCAATTATTATTCAGACCACAAAGTCCGAATCTAATTTGCGCTGGGGATGAGAATCCGGATAACTGGAGTCTGATATTGCAAATGATAAATTTATACTACATTGTCCAATTCATTTTTATTCAAAAATTATAATTCATTTCATTGATCCCTTTCTACTATTATCTTTTACATGTCAAAGATCGAATGTTATTAAGTTTAAATTATCTATTGGTACTATTTTAAAACTAAACTTGAACATAATATGAATTAGTCCAACCCAAATCAAACTTCAACACAACCAAATCAAACATCAACACAAACCAAAACTAGACTGGTTGAGTTCGAGTTGATCTCCTCGAGTTTAAGGATCAGGTTAGGTTAAGTTTGAGTTAGCATTCTTGAGTTTTAAATTAGACCTCGATTGAATTCCAACCTGACGCATCTCACCCAAACCACAACCTATTGTGTCATAAGGCTTCGTTAGGAGCTAGATTTCAAATAGTTTTGCTTTTGTAAAAACAATTTTTAGATTATCGATTTCAAACGGATATACTTGAAGTCAAGTTTTTAATTTTAATTTTAATTGTTTGTCTTTATGATAGAACATTTTTTAAGACTAATTAAGAGTAGTTTTTTTCTAGAATTGATTATTTTATTCATTTAGATATTAGCCATTTTTTCAAACTTGGTTTTAAAGGGCCTAAACATCATTAATGTACATTTTTTAAAGTCAAAATAGATATTATTCATATAATTAACTAGTCTAGATATGGAAACAAGTTTAATGATCATCTATTATATATCAAAGAGATGTTATAATTAAGAGACTTCAGTGTTTTCATCTCCTCTGTAGATCGTGTAAAAAAATATTTATAGGTTCTGAGCAAATATTAATATTTCTTAATTAATTATAATTTATATAAGTCTAAATATATAGATGATTTTGATGATCAGATCGATACACAAACAAGTTTTTTAGGATCATGTGATTTATTAGAGAGCTGTCACAATTATAACCAAGACTTTGATGTCTTCCATCTCTTATAGATATCATACAAAAATATAATAATTATTTAAATTTTCAAGATCATAATTAATCATGAAGTTTAATTGAATTTGAATACTATATAATACATATATATGATTTTATACATTAATTTTTTGAAATATATATAATTTATGTAATAAAGAAATCCTTTTATTAAAGGGTTTTTTATTTTTAAGTCCCCATGAACCAAAGGATTTAGTGATCGATCTCCCACTTCTTCGTATTTGGATTTTAGTCCCCAGATTTAAAAGATATATTCATTTTTAGTCATTTTCAAGGATTAAAAAGAAAACTAAATAATTTAGAGATAGGTCCATCCCAGGGACTAAAAAAAATATATTTTAAATCTGGAGACTAAAACTAAAATACGTAGAAGTGAGTAATCGATCACTAAATCATATGGTTTATGGGGACTTAAAAATAAAATACCCTTTATTATAATGGTACGCACATTAAAAAAATAGTACAAACCCATTTAAAATTGAAAAATTATATGTTTAGTCTAACAAAACATATATCTCATTTGATATTTAAAATTTCATGTAAAGAATATATCTCGTTAGATATTTAAAATTTGGAAAAAATCGATATAACTCCATGGAAAGTTAGCTAAATTGATTTACGTCCCTGTAGATTTAAAAAATCGTCACAGGTCCCTATGTTATTAGAAAAATATCATTTCAGTCTATACTGTTACCTCAACTAATTAGGAACATGGTTAACCCTAACTATAAATTAAAAGTTATCAGAATGTCCTCACCGCTTATTTTAAAAAATTGATATAGCTCACTATAAACTTATGAAAATCGCAAAAGGTCTTTATAAACAATAAATCCTCTCAGGTCTCAATCTCATTAGACAATATTTATTTTAGTCCCTACCATAATCGAAATTAATGAGATTTATAGTAGAATTTAACCATACATGATAAATTATTGTAATACACTAACTAGATTTGTGGTTGACTTTAAATGGATTTATTGATTTTACAAGTACATTTTTTTATTTTTATGATTTTTCAAAGAGTTATATCGATTTTTCTCTTCTTTTTTTTTTACCGTTAGTGAGTATAAGATAGCAGAAAATTCTTCAAAAATAGAGAGTGGCATTTTTATCATCAAAAAGACTAAATCGGATTTCTTTTATATTTTATAGATTTATTTGAATGTATTTATTTGAGCAATTTAACTCATAGACTAAATCTACTAACCATACATATTTTTAAGGATCTGTAGTAATTATTTAATTTTACATAGACTAAAATCGATTTGACTAATTTTAAAAAAAATTATATTGATTTTTCTCTTAAAAATATATGTGAGACTAAAAAAAAATGTGTTCCATCTAGGAGATAAAAGGTTATTACTTGGTGGGTGGTGGATGGTGGTGCTTTCCTAAAGTGATATGGCACATATGACAAATGTGAAAGTGATTGACAATAGATAATAAAACAAAATAAAATGACTTGTATTTTTTTTTTTTTATCCTGAGTTTGAATTCTTCTGGACCTTTTTTTTTATGCACATGTTTTATGGATTTTTATATGCTTCAATTTTTCTCAACTCATCTTGGAATTCATCATCATAAAAAGAAAGGGGTTTTTTTATAATATACATTAGATTTTGATATTTTTCAGAGTAGTTATAAATAATTTTTTATTTTTTTATACAAATTTCAGAGAAGATGCAAAATCGTTATGTTGATCAACGAGAAAATGACATATATGCATTATAAAACTGTTTAGGTTTTGCGTACATGAATTTTCGTGTAAATATCAATTATAACTAAACATTTTAATTGAAATTATTTTACATGACATTTTTATTAGTTTGCATTAGGGTCTTATATGTTTAGCTAAACAATGAGATCGAAATGATTCCGTATCACTGAAATTTGCCTTGACTCATAACAATTTTTGGGTCAGATTTATCCCCCCAAATCTAAGTTACAAACCATTAAAAGAATCATAATTTTTTTTTTATTGATTCACCAATCTTCCTCAAATAAAATCAAATATGTATCTTTTATAATAATTTGAATGATAAAATGTTTTATGCTGTCTATTTTGAGATTTTTTAGATTTTTCAAATATTTTTTGTGATGAATGTTACGAAGAATAATTTACATTTTATATCTTTTGAGGTGTTTAATTTGTTTAAAATGTAATAATCTATAAAAATTTATGAGTGTAATGTTTCATAGGGAAAAATTTTATTTATAGCTATATTTTTTATCATTCTATTTATAAGATAGGACTCAACTTGATTTGAGAGTTTCAAAACGTAAAAATTGAGACCGGAAGGAGCGGATATAAGATTAATCAGTTAGCATGGATTCAAGTTGAGTTTGGATAAGCAAAATCCACAATGATGGATCTCGGAGACACATGGAATATCACTAATAAAAAAATGATACATAGGTGATATAAATTGTTTATGTTGTATGTACATGGTTTTTCTTATTTTTAAAAATCAGTTAAAATGCGGATTATTGTTTTGAAAATGATAGAAATTGCTACCATGATTTCTTTACGATTTTGAAGTACAATTATGAAGGAGGTGAGAATACAAAAAAAGAGAAATAAAAAGTGAAATACAAGAAAAAATTGACAAAAAATCATGGTTAAAAGAGATATTTAACCAGGATGACACTGTCGAACTCCCCATTATTCAGTAATGACCAATCGCCTGTGTCGAAAGTACACCTCCCTCACAACTTCTATGAAGCGACTCCTATAACAACCTGAACCCTCTTATTACGGATTGTGCTAATATTTATATGTTTGGATTGCATGATAGCATAAGTTTATACTAAATAGAGCTTACGGTGTTTATTGTCCTTGAAGTCGTGCATTTGGTTTCATTTTTGTAAAGCACTTTGAGAAGTATTTTGGATTTGCGATTAACATAAGAAACCTTCATTTTTTAGTTACTTTTCATATAAAATTGGATTAACTCATTTGGAGATATATTGAAATTTTTTTATTGTTTTACCATTATTGTCCCTTGAAGAAGAAAGCACGATGTCTTCTGTTCGTCATTGTTTTTAGCACAGTTGGAGGCATCACCCATCTTGGCCTAAAGACATAAGTTGTAGACATTTTCATCATCTTTCCAATAGCACTTATATTATCTGAAATGGGTTTTTCTACGAGAAGATATGGCAGTTCTAGTCAAGGTTGTGCAGGTTTCTAAGGCAAGGCAATATGGTAATTTGGCGGAATCCAAAATGTGACTTAAAAACTAAAGTCGATGGTGGTGGATTGTTATATACATGGAGGAGTCATCGAGACCCATTCGGTAAGAGAATCAAAAGGGAAAAATAGAAAAATTTGGAAAAGCTTTGTGGAGCAATTTTCGTGCAGGGGTGCAACTCGGGCGGGTTGGGTCGGGTCAGAGGCTTATCCAAACCCAACCCACAGTGTAAAACATTCAACCCAAACCCGAGCCCGAACCCGAAAAGGTCAACCCAAACTCGAACCCGACCTCAACATGCGGGTTCGGGTTGAGTTCGGGTTTAGCCCGGGTTTGGATCAGGCTCGGTTCAATCCGGGTCAGGTTCGGACTTACCTTTAAAAACCCTTAAAAATTTGTTTATGTTACCCCAATTCCCCCAAATTGATCAAAAATTTAATTTTCTTCCACTAGACCACCTCTATTCATACTAAAAATTCAATCAAACCATTAACATATGAATGAGAAAATAGAACCAATACATATAAAAAGCACACAAGCATTGAAACTTTCATAAAGACAAGGCAAGCACTAAAACTTCAATGAAAACTAAGCATGTTGTAGATCCTATATTGATGAGAATCACCCAATATGAACCGAACAGCTGATAAGAGGCAGATCTCCTGGTGAATCCGCAACCGCAGCGCCGATGAAGACCTTGACCTTCTTCGCCTCTTCCAACTGAATATTGTGACGGCAGGAGAGAAGTGAAAAGATAGTGGATGGTTCAGGTAGTGGATGTTGAGGAGGGATGGGGCCAAGACTAAATGTGACGGCAGGAGAGAAGTAAAAAGATGATGAAAGAAAAGACTCTAGGGTTGAAGTTTGAACGGTGTGGATTTAATCCTGCACAATCTAACAATTAAATTGAGTTCTTGTGTTGTTATGGCATCATTTACATACTTTAAAATAGTTTTGATGTTTGGGTTCAAGTTGAGCCTGCCTAACCCAACCCCTCAACCCGAACCCGACCTGAATTGATTCGGGTTTTCTCAAGTTCGGGTCAGGTTGAACCCGACAGATTAAAACTTTAACCTAAGCCCGCCCATGGATTGGGTTGGGTCGGGTTCAGCCCACCCAAGTTACACCCCTATTTTGTGTAAAATTGGATAAGGATTCTCGTTCCTTACATCATTTTTTCTTCGTATAGAGTTATTCTGTTTCAATTTTAAATCAAAATTCTGATTTGGAAATGAAATGTGAATATGTTTGTGGGGCTGAATAAATAGGAATGAAAGAGTTATTTTTATTATATCATTTAATGTTTGAAAATGGGATATCATATTTGTCTTGGGGGTAGATTATATTTTAAACAGTGGATTTCTCTCTGCGTGGCTTAGTGTAAGTCAAGCTTGAGGTTGTGAATTGCCATATAAGTGACCCAAAATTTGCTTGTTCTGTTTCTTTCCATGTTTTGTTGTTATTATCACTGTTTGGTTGTTATTTGGGTTGTTCAAGATTCTATGGTTGTTCAAAATTCTGTGATTCATTGATCTATTTATTTCTTTAAATGTACAATATTGAGACTTGTTTCCTTGTTAAATATTTTTTTTTGTCGAGATTCAAGGTTCTTTTTTATTTCAGTTATCTCTTGGTGTGCTTGGTATTATTGCTTCTCCTATTATCTTTTTGTGTGTTTGGAGTTAGATGATCATAGACTTTGCATTTTGAGCTCCCTAACACGCATGAATATGTATGAGGTATGAGTCCTGTAAGAGGGCTTGGAGGTAAACCCTATTGTGTCTGGCGTTCAGAGGGCCAGGTAGTGATTTCATAGTGGATGTTTTGAGGGCCACATGTGAGGTATATATTGTGGACATCTCAGACGACAGGGGGGGAGGTCGAAATGGAGTCTAGGAGATGGTCAATCCCTATGCACTCTAGACATTAGGGGGCCAAAGTTTGCGATTCCATAGAGCGTTGTAGACGTTTTGAGGGCCATAACAGTATTAGTGATATGATTGGCATTCCTCATATTGATGTGATGTTAGTGCATCCTTTTCCTTATATGATACGTGATTACAGAGTATTTGTTCTCAGCCCTTTCACGATGCACTTTGGTGATATTTGTTGGCATCAGTGTTTGCATATGCAGTATGCGGTTGGAGTACCGCATATAGTATATGTAAATTTATAATTTTTTATTAATACAAAAATGATTCTATAATAATGATTTCTAAACAAGAGATAATAAGATAAATTTTAAAAAATCTAAACATTCATAACCCAAATTGTCAATAATCCAAAGGAGATACAAAATCAACCTATAAAACTATCAAAATCAACATATAAATGTAATCATACCAAACTATCAAAATTTCAAATAGTTATTTAATGTTTATGCATATATTCATAATTTTCATACAATCAATTGATGTAGTATGGGTTGGTAAACCTATAGATTTTTATGTCTACCTAGCCCACTTGTGATGCATCCACTTTACATCATCCACTGTTGCATAGGACACATGGCACTACCTGATTTTACAATTAATTTGCACCCTTGCCATCCAGTGACATGTTACATATTGTTCTAATATAAGAAGACACTCATACCATGACTAAAATCACTCATTCTCTCACTACACTCACACAAAATATGAGATTTCACCAGAGGCTTCTCCATCTTCTTCACTCCCTCTCTTAAACACATTTTCTCAATTCAATTATTTCTCCACATCAACCGTTAGGTCTCTTTGTGCCTTTAATCAAAATTGTCGAGCATGTCGAGACTTGTCCCATGTGAGTTTAAACGTCATCTATCATTTTTCACCAACAACCTGAAAGTTGAAGCCGAAATGAAGAAGACCAATTGTGGAAGAAGATGAACTATTGAAGAAGTCCTAATCGAAGAAGAAGACTGTCTCAATGAAGAAGAAAGAAAAGGTCATGATGAATTAAGGCTAGCGTCCATTAATGTATGTATTTATGTTAGCCTGCCCGACCTGTTTACTTGACCAAAGCACAGACGAAAATGACCCGCATATGTGGGTTGTGATCGCATATCATCTGATTATAGCATATGCGGTTCAATCACCCGATTGAACCGTCTATGTGGTCGCACGAGCCACATATCCGAACACTGGTTGACATTATCAATTGTGACATGTTAGTTTGTGTATTCATTCCTATTTCATTGATGATGTTATCAGCGATGTTATTTATTTTCTTTGTTGATGATCAAACAATAATTTTATTTGATATTCAGTATTTAGCCTAATGTTTATTGAGATGTTTGAGTTGGTATGTTATTCTATTTGAGATTCACCTTTGGGTTCTTCATGCATGGAATGTCTAGGTTACTTATTGAGTATGTTTATCTCATGACATTCTCTTTCTTCCTATTTTTGCACAGTAGAGGTGGGGGTTGTTGGGTGTTGCTTTGATTTTTTTTGGTGCCACGTCCAGCTTGTGATCGATATATATTTTGATGTTATGGAGACTGATCTAACTAACTATGCCTATTTTATAATGTTATGTATGTATGGATCACTGTATATGAGACATGTTAGGTGCTCTATTGACCGCTTAAACTTTCTTGGGTATTTATATGGGTGATTATATATCCTAATATATCATATTGATTATATGTATTATCCCAGAGTTGTTATCAAATGTGATCATATGAGTTTTGAGGCAAGTGATGTGCACGTGCTAGAGTTTTGGGAGTGGGCTGTCACAACTCCAGTCATGGATAAAAACCGCTGAACAACTCCCACATATTCTCCCATTAGTCTATTGACCCTCGGAATAGAGCAGCATGTATTCCTTGTTAATCAAATTGACCAGACGCCCACGGGAACAATTGATTGTGTGATTCACACCGCTTTGATTCTATCACTCTTCAAACTCTTCCCCATTAATCAAAGCTCCTCCGTGGACTGGATTTGCGAAGATGAATGCCTATGCCCATCGCCAACCAAAATTTTCTAGTGTTCCAGCATTGACAGAAGAGATGTTGGATAGTCTCTGACTTCTCTACACATACGATATATGTGGTTGACAATACGTGAGTCCATGGATTTTGCCTTGTACGTCATAGTAAGAAAGTGTTCATGGTAGAAAAATCCCATGAAAGCCTTCATCTTTAAAGGGATTTTTGGTCCCCAGATTTGCTGTAATTTGGGAAGGATTGGAGAGACCCTCACCCAATCCCTATGCCAACAATGTGGATTGTTGTTAATGAAAATGATTAACTTATATAACATCCTCTTATTGGTTCACAAATAAATTTTATGCATCTCAAAATAGTCGAGAACCCAGAGATTGTTATGTATTATGCGAACTTTTTTATTCAATTGAGCCTACAGAAGTTAGCCTGACTCAAAAAATCTAATTTAAAAGAAAATATCATGTTCAACCATTTTTGCAGACCCTTTTACAGATTGCACATATTTTGATTTTTTTTAGTATATTTTAGCTAATGAAACAAATTCCTTATAAACAAAAAAAGTTATACATGTTCATATGATTGAATGCATTTATTTTTTATGTTTTCATTAAAGATTATGTATTCAAGCCCTGTGTGGATAGATAATTAAGTTATTATGAGGTTTATAACTATTTTAGATAAGGAATAAATGATTTTTTATTTGGTTGTATTTTAATTTTTTTTTAGCGAAATGTAGTCATATTCTATTTCAGAAATGAGAACGAACATGACTGAATGAGATGAGAAAAAAGAAGACTAAAATATAGCAACAAAAGAAACTAAATAAAACTAAACCACACATGCAAGGTTCCACAGCACCGCATCGCCCCGCCACGACTCCCGGGCAAGGTGAAGTAGAAAACATTTCTACCCCACCCCCGTCTGAGCCCCACTCTACTAGGATATGAGGCATACATTGTCTTCTATCTAAATGTTTGTAATCCCGCATATAATAGTGACCCAATCTCTGATATTCTCAGTCGCCGACTCCCATAGGTTCTCAAAATAGAACGTTGCACCCTTGAACACTACATCATTGCATGCCTGTCAAATGGCCCACGCTCCCGCCGGTATCACAGAGAGCCACACCTTGCCTGACTTGCTCCTGTCATTTTTCTTCCTCATCCGTCGAGAAACCTCCCAAAGTTCCTCCATGGAACGCACACAATGCGCCTTCCCAATCACCCCAGCTAGTCTTGACCAAAGATTTACTGCAATTGGGCACAGGCAAAACAGGTGCTCGGAAGTCTCAACCTCTCTGCCACACAGTGGACAGTCAACCTATTCTGTCGGTCTCCAGCGTGCCTTGAACACCTTCGTGACTAGCCAATTTTGAAGCAAGAACCACGTTAAATATTTCACTTTAAGTGATATCTTAGCCTACCAAATGACCTCCGCATGCATCGTAAAGATGTTGTCCGACGCCACTTTGCGAGATCACCAGTCATAGCCCTGCTTAAACCGTGAACCTCTGACCTGGAATCCCCGCCCACGACAATTCATCATCACAGTCCTCCATCGGTATGTGCCCTTGAAGTAAGCCTAACAGTGCCAAGAATTGTTCCACCTCCTCACCGCGTAACCCACGTCGCATGCGAATGTCCCATCTGCCATTCGAGCTGTCTGATTGTCAGAAGTCGTACGTCCTACCATCCGCACTCACTGCCTTCCCCACCAGCCTGGGGAACAAGTCACGCAAAGGTCGTGAACTGCACCATTGATCGTCCCAAAAATGGAACGATGAACCCTCTCCGAGTAGCCAAATAAACTCATCTCTAAGAAGTGTCCAAACCTTAAAAAAAACTATACATAATGGAGATCTCCATCGCCCATGATCTAGCACGATCCCTCTCGCCTACCCGAGATCCCGTATCGTTCTTTGAAAATCCAGATCCACTTCACCTCCGGATTGTGATACCAATCTTAGCACCATTTGGACATCAATGCGCGGTTCATCATCTTCAAGTTGAGGACCTCGAGGCCCTTTCTCCTTTTGCTTATGTATATTGTCTTCTAGCTTTAAGCACAAGGACTTGGTGGTGGTAGAGGACCCTTGCCAAAAGAAATGCCGTCGAAGGGTGTCTATTTGGGCTAGCACACCCTTTGGTGCCCGAAAGATGGAGAAGAAAAAGATAGGAAGTGCCGAGAGAACCGCCTACAGCAACACTAGTTTCCCTCCCCAGAAGAGGATCCGGCCTTACCAACCTTCGTTCCATCCGTTCAATCACTCATTGCCAGTCCTGCCGACACAGCTTCCTCGTCGCCAGTGGTAGCCCCAAGTAATAGTATGGGAGGGAGTCAGTGCGGCAGCCCAAGATGCCTGCCAGCTCTGCCGTCCTCGAGTCCTCCACGTTGATTGGGATCAAATTGCTTTTGGAGTAGTTAATGTGTATCCCGAATAATAATCCGAAACACCATAGGATAAAACGCAAGCCGTGGATGATGTTATGCTCTGGAAGCGCCAACAGTAATGTATCGTCAGTGAATTGCACATGTGAGATCTCCGTACCCGCTGGGTGTACCGCCAGCCCCCTAATCCACCCACCTGACATTGCCATGCTACACATCAGGCTTAGAACATTAGCCAAAATCGTAAACAACACTGGTGACAACGGGTCTCCCTGGTGCAACCCTTAGTTCATCTTGAAGAAGCCGTGCGTACACCCGTTGACGACCACCGACGCTTTGGCCGAACAAATGCACAATTTGATCATTCAAAGCCATGGAGGCTTGTAAACGTGTAACCCAAGCACGTGGGGTAGGAATGCCCAGTAGACATGGTCATATGCCTTGGGGTAGCAGTGCTTCAGTCGACGCAGCTTGACCACTATCCGCCTCGCACCCCTTAAGCTACTGACCGGAGTCTCCCATGAACGTTGCACAATGTCTTCCAGGCATTGTGTTGTCTGGTTGACCATGAATACGTTGTGGATAAAATGTGAACAGAGCGTTGATACACTAAGTCCGTATTGCAGCCCCAAACACTATAATAATGTAGTATATACTACACTATCATAATGTGTAAAGTTTTATTATAATATATGGCTTAAAAAAATTTATTTATTTTTAACTAAAAAAACACTAATGTATCTCAATATATACTTCATTTCATATTACTGCATGTACTTCAATGTGAGAATGTATGATTTAAAAAAAAATCGGTGTGGATTGCAATTGGGGCTGCATAGAAGGCTGGACTTATCATTTTCCATGTGAATAAGGTGTATATAATGATTTATAAAATATAAAAAGTTGATTTGACCTGTGGGTCCATTGATTTATAAGAATTGATGACAATTGATTTGATAATGGGGCCCACATATTCAAATGAGTTGAATAACCTGGAATAACTTAATTCTAAGTGTTCATAAGAATAATTATACTACTTTCTATCAGTTAATTCTGACATACATATTTAATTACTCCAACCTTCCAAACATCTACTTAATCATCATTATATTTTATTCTCATTTATTCTATCCTCAGTTCCCCAATCAAACATGAGCTAAGAGATAACAAAAAAAGACCCTCGGTTCATCTTGAAGAAGCCGTGCGTACACCCGTTGACGACCACCGACCCTTTGGTCGAACCAATGCACAATTCGATCATTCGAAACCATTGAGGCTCGAAACTGTGTAACTCGAGCACATGGAGTCAACATGGTTGTACGCCTTTTCAAAGTCGACTTTGAACAACACCCCACTCCTACCGTCCTTTTGAACCGCTGAGATAACCTCATGCGCCATCGCAAAACCCTCGTGGATCGATCGCCCCGGGATGAACGCCGATTGCGCATTATCCACCAGCCTCCCGCAAACCTGCCTGAGCTTAGCTACCAGCACCTTTGCAAAAGTAAGTAAGCACCGTTCAATAAGCAGATTGGCCTGTAATCACCGACACGGGCCCTTCTTTCTTGGGGAGTAACACTATGGATGATGCATTAAGCCACCCGATGCTCGGGTCGCCCATGAACAACTCGGCAAAGACCTCCATCACAAAACCCTCGTGGAGCGATCGCCCCGGGATGAACAACTCATGCGCCACCGCAAAACCCTCGTGGAGAGATCGCCTTGGGATGAACGCCGATTGCGCATCCTCCACCAGCCTCTCGCAAACCTGCCTGAGCTTAGCTACCAGCACCTTTGCCACAAGTAAGTAAGCGCCGTTCAAAAGCAAATTGGCCTGTAATCAAACACCGACACGGGCCCTTCTTTCTTGGGGAGTAACACTATGGACGATGCATTAAGCCGCCCAATGCCCGGGTTGCCCCTGAACAACTCGGCAAAGACCTCCATCACATCCATTTTGATGATGTGCCAGAAGTGTTGATAGAATCCTAGGTCGAACCCGTTAGGACCCGCCGCTTTGTTGCCATCCACCCTGGATAGAGTTGACCTGACTTCCTCCATCGTGAACTCGCCCTCCAACGCCACAAGAGAGTCCGCCGGAAGGCGCTGCAGATCCTCATCATACCATTTGGGACCCCATCTTCTATCTTTCCGAAAAACAAGCTTGAAGTGCTCAACCAGGAGCCTGCCGATCTCCGCTTCCGACTCCACCTCTCTGCCATCAATCTCTAGCGATGGGATCATGTTGGTTCTTCATCGCTGCAATGCTATTTTGTGAAAAAACTTTGAGTTGTTGTCCTCCGCTTTGAGCCATAGCACCTTCGAACGTAGACACCATTCCATTTCCTCCTGCTTGAGTAGGGTTGCCAGTACACCCTGAGCCTGCACACACCTGTTCCTTGTCTGCAGCTCCACTGGGCCCCCTTCTTCCTCGAGATCTATCTTCGTTATGATGCTTGTAAGTTCATGTTTCCTGTGAAGACGGTCCACCTTGGCCTGCTTCCCCCATGACTTTAGGCAGTGCTTTAGTCGATGCAGCTTGCCCACTAGTCGCCTTAAGCTACTGATCGGAGTCTCCCATGAACGTCGCACAATGTCTTCCAGACATTGTGTTGTCTGGTTGACCATGAATACGTTGTGGATAAAATGTGAATAGAGCGTTGATACACTAAGTTCATATTGCAGTCCCAAACATTATGATAATGTAGTATATATTACGCTATCATAATGTGTGGGGTTTTATTATAGTATATGGCTTAAAAAAATTTATTTGTTTTTAACTAAAAAAACACTAATGTATCTCAATATATACTTCATTTCATATTACTGCATGTACTTCAATAGGAGAATGTATAATTTAAAAAAAAATCGGTGTGGATTGCAATTGGGGCTGCATAGAGGGCTGGACTTATCATTTTCCATGTGAATAAGGTGTAGATAATAATTTATAAAATATAAAAAGTTGATTTGACCTGTGGTCCATTGATTTACAAGAATTGATGACAATTGATTTGACAGTGGGACCCGCATATTCAAATAAGTTGAATAACCTGGAATAATTTAATTCTAAATGTTCATAAGAATAATTATACCACTTTCTATCAGTTAATTCTGACATACATATTTAATTACTCCAACTTTTCAAACATCTACTTAATCATCATTATACCTTATTCTTATTTATTCGATTCTCAATTCCCCAATCAAACATGAGCTAAGAGATAAATAAAAAAAAAGACATCTGAACTGTCTTATTCTCTTCTATTCCTCCTCCCAGTTATGCCATCCAAGCCGGGGAAAGAAACGTGCAAAGAGATAGATAGTTGTATTGAAACTTTAATTTAATGGAGGCATGTTTCCGTTGCCCACCTTCGCTGGCTAAAAAGCTGTCCCCTCTCTCCCTAATCCCTTCCGACATCTGTCAACAAACATTTCACGCTCTTATAAATAATAAAACTATCAATTATCAACACTCACCAGTCACACCAACATTTCCATCCATTTATTTATTCACCTAATAATCCATTCTCTACTTCACCATTTTCACTTTCCAGACAAGCAACCATCAACACCACCTCCAGTATATACATATATAAATAAATATAATTAAATAAAAGTAAAAAATGTGCATATAACCCCTAGATTGCAAATATCCTTATTGACTATTTATTTTTAAAAAAATTCTATGACCCCTGATTTGTATCAGGTCTAGTACCTGAATTAAATTACCATCTATTTTTTAAGAATATTTATGGAATATTCTGTGACTTAACGATGGCATGAAAATACATATTTATATTATATAACCCTATGACATTTTAAAAAAAATCAAAAAGATTCTCATGAAATGACTAAAATATATCTTCTTACACAAAACCATCGAATCGGAGTCTTCTTTCTCCAAATAATTCTATTTTTTTATCATTGGAGTTGTAGAAAAGAGCATTCAACTTGTTTTGATGAATAGCATAACATCACGATTTGAATGGCATAAACATCACGACATGAGGCCTGAGAGTTCTCGAGGTTACTTGGCGGAATAAAATCCTCTTCTATCTCGTTAGCCTCTCGGGATCTTTTTCTCTCTCTGTCTTTATGTTTTTTCATTTTTCACTTTTTTGTATCTCTTTCAGTCCAAAATTATTCGATTAATACAATTTGAATAGCTTTGGTCTACCAGTTTTCAAAAAAAAAAAAAACTTATTTGGGTGAAAGAGATGGGTGGTTTGGAGTGAAATAGATGGTGATAATATAATAATTGAATCATACATGGTTAATTCGACTACATTCAAGTTTCAAATTATTAATGATAGGTCCTGTCAAAAAAAAAAAAAAAAATATTAATGATAGGGGGTTATATCTATTAAAGCCATAAAATCAAGGGGTGAAGGGGGCTATATGCAATTTTCCCACAAAAAAACACCGTCCACTCGCTGTTCATACACACTGTCTGAACCACAAAACGAACAGAAAAAACCAAATGTAGATTTTCGCAAACCCTTCTTCGGATCGACGACGACGACGACCATGGGTTGCGTTCACTCGAAGTCGATCGACCGTGAAGAGACCGTCCGGCGATGCCGCGACCGTCGCCGTCTGATGAAGCTCCTCCTCCATCAGAGGTCCCTCTTCGCCCAGGCCCACCTCGACTACCTCCGCTGCCTCCGCAACGTCGGCTCCACCCTCCGCCAGTTCGCCGACGCCGCCGATCCCCACCTCCCCGTCGCCGACGATCCCCTTCCCCGCTGGAACCCCCCTCTCCCGCCGCCTCCGCCTCCGCCGCCGCTTCCGTTCAGCCCCGGCCACGACGACATCGACGGTAGCAGCGACGTCGGCACGCCCCCGGCGCCGCCGCCTCCGGTGCCGGGCGATTGGGGTTTCCTTGACTCGTTCAGCTCCGACTCGTCTCCGGCGGCGGAGGAGGAGTGGGCGGAGACGAACACGGATTTTGGGGACGGCGGCGTCGCCTATGGAGATGTGGCGTTGAAGCTGAAGCTGCCGGCGCCGGCGGAGAGGGATGCGATGGTGGTGGATGACAGTTCGTCGGTGGTGAGTGAGTATACGAAGGACTCGGCGGATGGGGCGGCGGTGGTGGTGTGGGGGGGCAAGAGGAGGAGCTTGGCGGGGATCGTGAAGGAGATCGATGAGTACTTCTTGAAGGCTTCGGCGGGAGGGGCGGGCGTCGCGGCTGTGTTGGAGTCCGTGAGGGAGAAGCCCGTGCTCCGACGAGGCGGTTCGGGTGAATCCGATGGTGATTGGTTTGATTTCTTTGCAGTGTGGTTTGATTTTGAGATTCATTTCATGGTTTTTGAGCCTAAAAATTTAATTGGGGTTGTTGATTTAATAAGCTTTCCTTTGATTCATAGTGAATGTTTTGGTGGTTGTCTGTGTTTACAGTGACTCGTTTTTATTTGGAAACTATATTACCAAACAATTGGTGGGGGCATGATTTCTCATGTAAATATAGAAGGAAGAGATGAGATTCCTTGTTGAAGCATTTATTTGAATTTTTTGCCTTATATTTGTTGCACTTCATTTACAAGATTTGCATTTTTATGCCATGTTTGGAACCAATTTTTGAAATCAGATTTTCATAAAGGGTGCTTGCAACCAGCCTTTCATAAAAGTTATGTTTTTTTTTTGTTGACGCAACACACAAAAACCAAAAGGATAATTTTCTGACCAGTGCAAAATTTAGACCCATTTCTCTCCTTAATGCATATAGTATAACTTTGAAATTGAATATCATCTATCTTCCAAATGAAAGTATATGATTCTAGGGCGAGAAATGACACTAAAAAGTGGGGCTTGTTTTAGCAACACCCAAACCAAAATAAAAAACCAACACCTAAATTTTGAAAACACCTATTTAGACAAAGAACAACTGTTCTAGAAGCAGAATTAGTTCGATAATTAGTTCCAAATAGATGCTTAATGGTCTTTAATTTAAATTGTGGTTTTCTTTTTCCTGGTTTGCATTTCCAGGGAAGAGTAGTAAGTCGGCGAAAGTCTTCAGCGTTCTGTCATGGAGTTGGTCTTCCAAATCTCTCTCCAGCAAAGATTTGCAAGGGACAGACCATTCAAACAGGCCTATTAGCCATTGCATGACACTCGACAAACTTTATGCGAAGGAGCTGAAGCTTTACAAGGACGTAAAGGTGAATCATGTTGTAGCATAAATAATTTATTTTTTTCCTTTTTTTCTGGCAGAAGAAGATATAATCTTTCTTGTATATGGTGTTCATCTTACATAAATGGTTTAGTGATTGAGTCCTGAAATATGATTTGGTTTTTTTTTTATGATGGATACTGGATGGTAATGTGACTAAATTCTATTATTGAAATGGTAGATTACATGCTACATGGAAGTGGAACATGATGTAAAGAGAAAGGAAGGAAAGAAAATCTGATTGTGATATGAGACATATCACCAACCAGATTTGTATCCCCTGTTTGGTTTGTAGATATTTTATTGGGGGATAGAAGAGAGTTAGATGATTTCCTGTTTGGTTTGCTATTCCTCTCACGGTTTAGGTAAAATTTTAATATAGTTATAGTTCTTGATGGATAAAGAGGAATATACTATAGTTGCCTACCCGAGGTATAGCTATCGGGTTTATTCTAAATCATCAATGCATAACTATTATTGTTTATTCATGCTAAACATGTTTTTCAGGATTAAACATATTCTTCTCTTATCCACCACTTGTTTATTTGTGAAGCAAATAGGGGCACAGATATTCCATATTGGATGTGTTTATGGAAGTTACTCTCTATCAGTGTATAAATATTTCCTTCAACTTTGACATCACAATTCTATGTTTGAAAAAACATCTGCTATCCATGATTTATTGCGTTGACTTGTTTGTTGGGCTGCAGGAGGAAGAGTTTGCTAAACTGCAACACAAGAAGAAGACCATGTTACTGCACAGGCTGGAGGCTGGGGAGCCTGATGAGAAAATTGAGCAAACGCTTGCAATTATAGAGGAGTTGGAGTCTCAGATCATCTCCCTGCAGCAGTCGATAAATGACACATGCTTCTCTATATCGAAGCTTAGGGATGAAGAACTGCTTCCTCAACTGGTTGACCTGTCATCGGGGTAATCTTAATATATATGCATTAGTGGCTCTTCTGTCTCTGTCATACATCTGATTCAGCTTATAAGTCCAGCCTTGCGGAGATGCTAACCTTTTCGAATCATAAACAGTCTTTAAATTTACTATCCTCATCTATTGCTATCACTTTGAATCTGCTTCTACAAGAGGTACCAAGAACTTATTAATGGATAATTGCACAAGCCTCGTCTGATGTTGCTAGCTTTGCATGTGTCATGCAAATCGTAGATGGCTTATTGCTCAATTTCTGCATTTGTTTCCATAAGGATTTGATTGGATCCGCATGGTCTTTCTCTATGCCCATACTCCAGCTTGCTTAGTTGACAATTACATAGATTTGGTCTCAAGACTCCATATGGAACAATCAGTGTGCAGATAATCAGTTCCAAACCTGAATTTTTTAAACTTTAGCTTTGGTTTTGAAGTTTGGTTTCTCTGTGTCAAAAGTCAACAAAACAGTGTTGTTTCTATGAAATGCTGTTTTTGAAATTGGTTCCAAGCGATGCCTTAGGGTGCGTTTGGAAATGAGTTTGAAAAAGAGCTTTTCACGTAAAACAGTTTTTGAAGACAACTTTCCATAAAGCATACTTTTACTAGACTCTTGAAAAATATATAAATATATATTTTAATAACTTAAAGCTGTTTTTCGCTTTCGACAAAAGTTGAGACAGCTGGAGGCGTTTAAAACCAATTTCCATAATGATTCTACAAAATCAATTTTCAGATAATCAGTTCCAGGGGGGAATTTTAGAACTTTAGCTTTTGGTTTTTATTTGTTAAAAACCAACTATCATGAAAAAATTGGTTGAGAGTAGCTTTTATAAAAAAGCTGTTTTTCAAAATTGGTTTTAATGGGGCATTAGTTCCCTCTATCATTCTAGCGGTTTGTATTGGCATTGATTGAATAAATCTCTTCGTCTGTACCATCCCTTCTCCCTTGCTCATTATTTATTTTAGTTTATCTTCTCCTTGCAGGTTGATGCAGATGTGGAAAACAATGTACGAGTGCCATCAGGTTCAGAATCACATAGCCCAGCAGATGAACCATCTAAACAACCATCTGATAATTGAACCAACAACCGAATACCACCGCAAGGCCACTACCCAGCTTGAAACGGAGGTCACATTTTGGTCCAATGCCTTCAACAATCTCCTCAAGTGTCAACGCGAATACGCACACACCATCAATCAGTGGGTACGTCTCACTGACTGTCTTCCCAACAACAACAGCACTTCATTAGGAATTCATGCTCTTTGTGAAGAATGGCAGCTCGCTCTCGACAGATTACCTGATAAGGTGATTCTACGTTTCTACTAACCAATTGCATGATAATATCATCCATTTATTTTCTTTATATCTTTTCTATAATCCATTCTTGGTATAATGAAACTACATAATATTATTGGATGTGTATCCAAGCATTTGATCAGCACAATTTCAGATCTTGAAAATTTCATAACTCTAGAATTTTTATTTGATTCTCTTCCACAATGTGCTAGTCACATCTTTAAAGGAGTCCGTGATTAATAATTATGTCTGTATTCGTCTCTCCTCTGACACTAAGTATATTAAAAAAACAGTTGGAAAACCATATGAAAGGACCCTAATCATGATGACTGTGCTCTCCATTGGTGGGTGAGTTTGATCCAAATGTTTTGTCATAAGTTATCATCACTGATGAAGAAAATGTCTTCATTGGACACCGATTAGAAGATATGTTAAAGTAATTATTGTATTGTAGTGTGTAACTGAAAATCAGATAATGAATAGACAAAATCAATATCTTTCTGGATGTAGATGAATAAAAACTTGGGTGAATCAAAAATGAATTTTGAAATTCAATCACTCAGAACAAAAATGAATTTCTGGTTCTGACTTCTGATTTGAACCAGATGTGAATATTCCACAAATTTCTGAAGTTTGCTTTCGTTGAATCTGAAATAGGTAGCTGCCGAGGCCATTAAGAGCTTCAATTCAATCATCCACTCCATAATATTGCAGCAGGCGGAAGAATACGGGCTACAGAAGAAATCCGACCGTCTCGAGAAAAGGTTGGAGAAAGAATTGAATTCGTTGACCGAGATGGAGATGAAATTCGACAAAGACTCAGTCCAGAGCACAAACCATCCATTATCCATCAAATACTCGAAAACGAACACTTTCAAGAAGACGGTGGAGGATGAAAAGGCAAAGTACATGAATTCTGTGCGAGAAAGCCGTGCCATGACACTTAACAACTTGCAGACGAGCCTCCCCAATGTCTTCCAGGCTTTAATGGGTTTTGCAAGTGTATTTGTGCAAGCACTAGACAGCATCCAACGACCCACAGAAGCTATGGTGGATCATATTGTTACAGCTTCTCCTCTTTGCACATGAATTCAGTCAGTGTACAAAAGATCAAAGGTTTCTAGTTTTTAAAAGCGATTTTTGAAAATAGCTTCTCATGAAGGATCATACTTTTGTTAGATTCATGAAAAGTCGTAATCTATAACTAAAAATGTTTTTCCTTTTTTTCAAAAACTGAGACCGCTAGTGTTTGGAAATGAATGTGGATTATGTATTCCTGCAAAAGCAGATTCTCCAAAAGCTGTCCAAATTCATTTCCAAACATATAAAGATTTTGGCTTCACGAATGCACCAAATTGTGGATTTGTTTTTCCTCACTGGGTTTTTTCGTTCTCAGGAGTTTTTTTTTTGGGAGTTGATGCTTTTGTTGAAATACTCAAACATCGGTTGGAGACCGGCTGATTCTGTGCAATATAATGTTCAGCGCAAAGTGATTGCAAAGATTTTTATGGGAAAGGCGGATGATGCGAGGTAAATGCACTTCTTCTTATGCTTTAATCTATAGAGCAAAAAAATGTGTACAAATTCCTTTAAACTGAGGGTATTGGTGATAATATAAATACTTTCATGGCTAATATATGCATTAATTCCCATGAAAAAGAGAGCATGCCATAGCAGACTGAATTCAATGTTTAGAGTGGTTCAACTCAGAGTCAAAGATCTCTCCGTGAAGGAGAGAGGAGGGGGGGGGGGTGTTACCTCTACCTATCTGTCAAGAAATGGTTCAGTGTGCATGACACTTTGGTCATGGCAACACGCGGGTGAACTTGGACATAGCAATGGGAGAACTGTGTCATTGTGTGTTATAGTTAGCAGTAAAGACTGTCTGAGTTAGGGTATTTTTCTTATATAATTTCAGAAGTTGATTGAGTAGGAAGACATTCCCTTCTGGTAAAGGCTATTGTCTCGGTCACGCTTTCTTTGATCTTCAAATAAAGAAAAAGTTGTATTTGGAAATTTTTTTAGTCATTGTGCATGCCTGTAGATTACTGTAAATATGTACATGCAATGTATTTGAGTTCTTAAATACATATTAAAAAGATAGTGGTGTTTAGGATGGTTTAAGATGGAAAAAACTCCAGTAACAAAAAGAAAAACCAAAGCTTGGAGTTTCCTGTTTTAGACCATTGTTTTTTTTTATAGTTGTGAGGGAACAAGTTTTATGTCGATGACGAGCGTTGTTCGCGATACAGCCTGGCTTGCAGTCTCATACATTGTCTAATGAAATATATATTCGTTCTTAAAAATGGAT